>JAJHUR010120826.1:1977-14403 GCA_027495735.1 Lutjanus campechanus | reverse complement strand
CAAAGGGAGTCTGGTGCAGTAAAAGCAAGCAAGGAGCAATAAAACGGCTGTTTCTGGTTAAACAAAACGTATCTAACTCTGAAAGAAAAGGTGTCTCAATGTAGTAAACCTGTGCATGATGTCAGATACTTACAATGACACACTTAACCACTGCCATCACAGTTAGTTTTGTGGTTTGTGGTGATTTTGAGACTCGGTTTGTGACGTTTACAGCCTGCCATGCTTTTGCACTGCTCTGTGCACAATGATGCTGCTAAAAACAAGAGCAGAAAATTGTTTAACAACGATTCATTAAACGTTTAATTTCACATGCAGTTAGATGAATTTCTTTGACCTTCTGACCAAGGCCAGTGTTTCATACCATGTACCACATCAGAAACTACTGGGGTCTCCAGGTGCCACCATTATCACTGACATTAAAGGTGCTAAATGCAACATTCAGCCTCATAAGATGTCAGCAAACGACTGTTTGCAATGTAAAGATATCGTGGAGAAGTAGTTTAGCAGGGACGGCGGCGTGTGCATGTTTGTGCATGTGCTCGCTCGAGCTTGCGTACTTGTGCGTGCAAGTCCCTCTCCACCCTCATTGTGTCCGTTTTCAACATGGCAGCTTGGTGAGTCACTTTCTCATATTACAGCTAGTCGCTAAAATATGTTTCTAAAAACATTTTAGACAAAAGTAGCCCATGCAGGAACAATATTGAACCATTTCTGATCAACGCTGCCTGGGTTGACAGTTTGATCTGAGTTTCAGGAGTCTCTGTTGTAAAAGGTTGTGTCTAGAAGGGAACCCTAAATTTGCTAAACTCTTGAGGTTTGTTCGTTTTACTTCTTCATTGTGCACATTGTACAAACTATATTTTCTAATGTGACAATGCTTTGTTTAAGATCTGGTTAAGTTTAGAAACCTGGTTATATTTTGGAAAGTATTACATTGGATTAGAAAAATTTTAAGCAAGAACTAAGTAATCTAGTAAGAGAATCTTGATTCACATTTGATTGGCACTGCTTAGTTTAACTGATCAAAGTTTTGTGGGCAGTGTGAATTCAGACAGCACTTTATCATCCAACTTTAATTAAAAAAAACAAAGCATGCATTTGTTTTGGTCTGAGATGCTGGTGCTGCACAGCGACTTCTAGGGTTCATGTCATATATAGCATCTATTAAAATACAGTAGCAGTGGCCTATGCTATTTAGCTACAGACACATCATGCAGGAGGCAGGTTTATTCCCAGTAAGATTATTTATTGTTGACTGTTGTCAGCAACAGTCACACTGCTTTCACAGTAAGGCAGAGGTTCACTGCCATCACAGTTTAGCTCATAAATAATCATGGATGTTATATGCAGATGCTACGTGCATGAACATGACGAGGTAGCAGGCTGATATTGGAACAAAACAAAACTTAATCTAAATTTTAGGAGCTCGAGTACCAACAGTAATTCTAGTACCACCCTTTGAGGATCAACGATCTGGAGGAAAAAACCTAATATGAGCTGCAAGTCTCTTAATTATTCATCAGAAAATTAAAGATAATGTCACTCCTAGTCGACACTAGTAGCCTCATTACTCGGCCTGAGAGGCCTGAGAGGGTGAGTAATGAGGCCACCCAGTGCAATCAGTGTTTTGATGAGGTTTGAGTCTCCCACACAGCTCAGAACACCTGTAGATTCAGTCACTTTAGTGTCATTCATCCATCAGGAAGTACATTGTGACTAATTGGTGTGAGTGTGTGTGTGTGTGGGTGTGTACATGGTGTGTTTGTCATGTACGCTGACATTAATTAAACTTGTTACCTGGTTTCCAGGCAATTAGTATTCTGTATTTAGCGAACCTTGCAGCATCGACTTGACACCTTTTCTAGATTAAAGGGCAAAAGTTGAGGTTGAAGGCTTAGCTTTCATTAACATCTTCAGAGCTGTTAAAAAATCACTTGACAAGTGTGAGAAATCCTGATATTATTCTACAAATGTTTGGTAGAAGAGCCATGTGCTCCTTTTCGTGCTCTTGTTTTCTACCACTGAGCCCCAGATGCCTCAGCCTGGCTCTTCAGACATCAGTGCCACCTGTAATCAATACGTTTACTACCCGAGAGGCAGCTGTTGACGGGCGCAGACAGGCCACAGATGAGAAGATAGCAAGCCAATCCGAAGGCACTGATCCAACTCACCATCTGCTCGCAGAGACAGACGGGAAAGGCTGCACGGTGAATCAGAGGCTCTCCTCTCGTCACCTTCACAACGTCCTCGGCCTCTTCCAGTCGGGAGGTGAGGAGGTTTGGACCAGCGGCCTGACAACTGTGACCGTCAGAGAGGTGATTATCTTTGACTTTCATCAGTTTTGACCCACGATTGTGAAAGTGGAGGCGCTGGAAGCGACAGGAGGAAATTAATTATTTCTGTTCAAGCGCTACACATTTTTACCTCTGCTGGAGCCTGTATCAATTGATTTTTTTTTTGCCACTTTAGGTAAGTGTAACAAGCTGTAAACACAACATCTGTATGTCATCATGTCATGAAGTCAATATGGTGACTGTGTTGAACATCCAGCAGACACGGAGCTACATTATAATTAATTTGGAGTTGTGATTCTGGCCACCTGCTTCTAGCTCTGTTTTGGTCTCCACCAACTCCTGAATGAAATTTCTGGCTCTTACAGCTAAATTCCACCAGTCACGGCAGCGTCGCGTTACAGCTGTGCCACATCAGCCGGAGCTGATTGCAGCCATTCTACACAATGCTTGTGATTCGGCTCAGCAGACCATCGTCACGTCCCAGAAGTGGTTCTCCGCTCCGCTCAGCTTCAAATCCGCGCTGAGTCTATTTTTGATGGATGCCACATCAGTTAGCACAGAGCAGATGAAATGGGCAGGAAGTCAGACACAGAAAAGGCAGGGGGAATCCAGTTAATTTTCAAAATAAAAGATAGGGTAGACTGCGTAAAATAGGGTGTAAGGTTGTATCAATACTTAGTGAATACGAGTGAAAGTGGAAACTTGTCAGAAAAATGAAATCTCTCAAATAAAGTACAGATATCTGACAGCTCTACCTAAGTACATTAATGAAGTACTTTTCAACTGTTATTTTTTATTACCTGCTTTAGTATTTTTTTACTTTGCATCTTTTCTGGTTTATGGATTTTTTTGCCCTCTCCCTGCCTGCTGTGTTTGCCTTGTTTTGGATTGATAACCCGTATGTGACTTTTTGACCTTCAGCAAAGACTTTGTTTTGAGTGTGCTTGTACTCTGCCTCGCTTCCTGTGAAAATCTCTGCACCTGAGTCTTTGTTTCACCCAGAGCTGCGGCAAAAACCAGACACTGACTCTTTCTGTATCAGCATTGTCTGCAGGTTGTTAATAAAAAAAACCCAAAATAATTGTATGTATGTTTTATGCCTATTACTTTTTTAAAAATTATTTGCCCTGTGGAGTTATGGTGACCCAATCTGCTCCTGTGGAGTCTGTGTAGGTGCATAAGTACAAGCCACCCTGTGCACACGCTCATGATAACTCTGTTTCTGTATCATATTGTATTTGTTTTTATAGCCTATATGTGTTTTTTACACTTGCTGCAGCACAGATGGCCCTCTGGGATAAAAAATAAATTGAATTTTATTACATTTATGGAATAAAAAGAAGTTTTGATTATAGTTTGTTGATATCAAATTTTAAAATTCCAGTCCGGTCTCTCAACTTGTCACACACCAACGATTTGACATCACCCCTTGCTGACTCATACAAATACGCATGATATAGACTGACCAGACATCCTAAAAATTCAGGACAGTCCTGAATTACAAACAGGTACCCCAAATCCTGACTCCTGTCCTTTCTGTCCTGACAATGAACTGTAATTGTAACAGATAATGTGCACAACATTTAAATTTGTGAAAATGTTCTGATCAAATGAGTTATGTAGGCTTGAAGGTCTGCTTTTAGCTTTCAAAAATTTCCTGTTTGTTTTTGTAAAATATGTAAAAGTGTTGTTGCTGTGTTTTCATTTGTGTATTGCTCTAATTATCATAAACGAATATAATGAATAACGGATGATGGAGAGTGCAGCCGCTACTGCTAAAGGAATTTATGATAAGAATATTTTAAAAATATTAATAGGCTACAACAGCTTAATGGCAACCCTATCTGCTGAAAGATGTTTTTAAAAAATTATGTAAATATGTATATAAATATTACGTAAATTATGTAAAACACCTGTCATCTGTGCCCGGACACTGTAACTGATCCTACCGATAATATTAATAACAAACATCACCAACCCTGATACGTCAAAAATAGGGAGGATTTTAAAAGTGGGTTGAGGTTTGAGGGTCCTTTGTTCCCAGCATGCCGGTGATTATGAAAGAATGAAAATAACATCATAACAAGTACAGTGTTGTCAAACAGATGCCTGCAGATGACTCACAACTGACACTAATTAACTGGAAAACACAATGGGACCACAGCATTTAGCCTTAACTGGTCCATTTTCAAATTTGATTACAGTAACACAGAAAATAGATAATTTACAAGTGGTTTGTTGATGATGTTAAGCTGCTCTTAGAAAAAAAAAGCCCATTTTCTTTAAAAATTTCCTTAAGAAAAAGGAATTCTTCTTTCTAGGACATCTGAAATTTTATTATTTCTTCTTCCGAGTACTCTTCATCTCTCTCTCTCTCTCTGACAAACTGTGGAGCACAGGTTTATTCACGCTGTACAGTGCCAGAAACAGGTTGTGATAATGAAAAAAGGTGTTAAAATTTGTCATAAATTGGGAGAAATATGGGAAGATTGTGACCCCAGGAGGAAACCAGGGAAGGGCAATGAAAAAAGGGAGTCTCTGAGGAAAATCAGGAGGGTTGGCAAGTATGATAACAAATGAAGTTACCCTAAATTATTCCATTTTAATCCCTCTGACACGACACGCCCGCCCCAAACTCCCTGCCCCGAATTTCACCCATTCTCTTGTGGTCACCCTAACATGGTACCTGTTAGGGGCTGAAAGAGACGCTGCAGGCTTTTCAAGAGGATTGAATGTGAACCCCTGTATGACACACACACACCAGGCTGTCAACGTCGTATAAAGAGGGACAAAGCCCACACATGAAGGAGGTGGGGTGGATGGACAGCTCAGACAAACACAGGACTCTCATCCAGGACACCGGGGTTCATAACGGATCACATACAACGGGATTACGTAATTAGGATACAAAACATACATTTTCATTTCGTAACAATGGGGATTATTAGCGATTAAAAGTACATTACAATTTTTTTAAAATTAAAATTAAAATTAAACTTCATGAGTCTCAACATCGCTCAGCTCTGAATCAAACCAGCTAATCTGACAGTTGACAATTTATTATCTCTTGAAAAAATACTTTCATGAGTTAACTAAACAGACCAACCATTAAGGTTACCTACACAGACTAACTGCTAACGTTAGGTACATAGACAACTGCTAACATTAGCAACACAAACCAACCACTAACATTGGCTCCACAGACGATTTGCGTTAGCAACACAGTGCAACTTATAGCTACAAAGACCAACCGCTAAGATTAAATAAACAGGCCAACTTTCATGAGGTAGAAATTTCACCAGCATGTTGTTTCAACTAATTTAAAGAAACATTCTCAAGTAAGAGCAACCGCTGGTGTTACCTACACAAACCAACAGCTAACATTAGCTGCACAGACCAACCGCTCATGTCAACTACACAGACCAGCTGCAAATGTTAGCTACACAGACAACTGTTAGCGGTAGCAACACAGACCGACCGCTAATGTTAACTAAACAGGCCAACCATTAAGGTTACCTACACAGACCAACCGCTAACGTTAGGTACATAGACAACTGCTAACATTAGCAACACAAACCACTAACATTAGCTCCACAGACAACTATTTGCATTAGCAACACAGACCAACTGCTAATGTTAATTAAACAGGCCAACCACTAACATTACCAACACAGGCCCATTATTAACGTTACCTACACAAAACAACTAGCTACACAGCTAACATTAGAGATAATCCGAAGGTAAAATAAAGTGGCATGACTAACCCTCCCAACCCTGTGTGTGTGAAACGAAAACGTGATTAAAAGTTGTACATAACGTCATGTGCATTGTGTGACTTTTGTCATATGACTTCAGTGTTGTGAGTCTTTCAGTCAGCATTGTAACCCCAAACATTTTCTTATCCCAAATCTACCCAAGTACTGTAGTTTTTGTGCTTAAACCTAACCAAACTGGGGACATTTCACACTGTGTTAAAAAAAACATTCTGGCCGCATATGATACAGCTGCTGAAGGGTACGTTGTGCTTCATCGTGAGATGCCAAAAAGCGGTGACAAATTGGGATGAGAACGGGTTGAAATTTTTCATATCATGACAACACTGGAAGTTTGTAGCTGCTGGAAAATGACACTAATGAGAGTGGTGAGAGTGAACCAAACCAAAAGTTGTGGCCTATATAAAACAAAAACAAGCTGAGAAGACAAAATGTTCTGTAGAGCAGAGCAGAATGACAGGTTTGATGATTAATACCTTTAATACCATTTCACATTACATGTAGTCATTGGACGCATGGTTTATAATAGTTTTGATTAGTGCAGCTTCAAATTTGCATTCAATATCAAATCCACGCCCTCCTGCACATACCAAAAGAATCGATCAATCACGTCCATGGATGTTTCTGAAAAAAAAAGAAGAAGAAAAACAGAAAAGCAACTGTGAATAACACTCTGCATATTAAAATGAAGCATCAGTCTTGTTTTCATCATAAAAGAAATGTGTTTTCTCGGCTCTGTTGTTCTTCCCGTCGTCGCTTCTTTCAGCTTGTCCCCGAGGCTTTTGCTCTGTTTCATTTGGCCGGTTTACTCCCACCTGAGGCAGCTACAACGCTCGGCTTTGTGTGAGGTGCAGATAAATGTGACAGCCGCTCAAACCGTCGAGGGACACAGCGTGATTCAAACAAGTACAATAATGTGGCTGTTCACCTTTTTTATTACCTCTGGGCGCAGGGACGGGCTCGCGCTGAAGGCTGCTGCGATGATATTACATTGATGATATTGAATTATAATTTAAACCTGTTGAGCATTTCATCTTATCACAAACACACACACACAGGAGATGTTCATCAGATTTTCAATTATGGGAAAAAAAAAAATTCAGAGTGGGTGTTAATTTTGTGCGAGTCCGCCTCAGAAAGCATCGTACTGTACTATATGTTCGAGTATTTAAACACCCTCGCATGTTTGCTCACATAATTGACTTGGCACCAAACACGATAAAACAGATTTACCTACTTTAAACCATCACACAACATGCTGACTAGTTAAAGAACAACTTAAAATCCCCTCACATCCTCCTTTCATAGCATGACAACAACTTTTGAATCATCCGTTGATGACCGGAAACTCTTCAGAGATAAATGCAGCTCTTATTACGTCCTTACATTAACCAGCATTAAAAAAGGTTCAAAATTCAAAAATGTATTCAGACTAAATGATTGGACTGAATAAATGAGAAACTTGTCTTGTCCAATTTGTTAGCTTGTTATTACTTGACAAATTGGGAACACCTTACAATACCGGTCCAATATGTAAGGGATAATCAATGAGTAGGTGTGCGTTAAACACTTTGAAAGCATGATGTGGAGGTGAAGAACCACCTGACGTGAAGTGGAGGGTGGTTGCCTCTGCAAAGAGACTGTTTAAGCCACACCTACAAGTTATTTATCCCGATTATACCAGGGTCATTTGCCAATAATATGCAATAAATGCATTTGCAGAATTTGTGGTGGAAGTTCTGCACTCAAAATGGAAAGTCATGGAGCAGGAGCTTATCGTCGTCATGACAAGGAATTATTCTTGTCACTTTTACAACCAAACTCAGCTAACTAGAGGCAATGCAAGTCATGCAAGTCTTGAGATTCCTCCCTTTGTGGATGAGTAAATTAGGTGTCTGAGTTATTTATTCACACCTAACATCATTTTCTTAAATAAGCCTTCTTTCTATATAGTTGAGGGACATTTTACTTACCTGCAACTCACAAAACTTTCCTTGTTTTCCCTCCAAACCCCGTCACTTTTGAGCATATTCCTATAAAAAAGGGCTGCTGTGGATCATATAAAAGCTTCTTCTCCACCTTGTTAATTAGTCTCCCGTCCTCCCTTCTGACCGCTTTGATGCGGGGAAACAGAAACATCAAGGACATCACATCGATTTTAACCAGGTAAAACAGGCTGAAGGTGTGTGAAAGTTTGCTGAAATAGAGCCAGGACAAGCAATTTTTCAAGCAGGTCTCCTCCAGTTAGGAGGTGGTGTGAGCTTTGACAGCTGTGGTCTTTAGCTGCAAGTTGGGCAGCAGATGAATTTCGTACGGTGTTTAAAATTGAGCCGAACGTGTGCGTTAAAGGGTTTCACACACACAACACATCTGCTGGCCAATCAGAAAAGACCGTTCACCCAGACCTCGTTATAATATGCTTTGAGTATGCTTTGCTTAAATAATGCACAGATCATCATGAGATAACGTTTGACTCATGAGGAACTAAGTCTTGCATTAGTTTTTACCACTTCAGCAACCAGTAAAGAGATCTGATTCACAGACTGAGTCACGTGACTTAATTAATCTGTGAATTAAGTCATTTATTATTTCACTGTCAACATCTGGTATTAATTAATACTGTTGTCCTAAATACCACAATGGGTCAAAACCAAGGATTTAAACTTCCAGCCATCTGCAACCTGGAAGTCACTGCAGCAGATGAACTAGCTCATGTTTGTTACCTTGTCTTGTCATTCAAGGGACAATTTCTCCGTCAAATTTATGTCACTTATGTGTGAGCCCTCTTACAAATTTACACATTTTTATTAAGTGTGACATTAATTGGTCTTAGGTAGTTATTTGATGTAATAAAAAGGAAGGTTTCATGTCATTAACGACGCTGAGCTCTGCACAGTCGCACAATATGTTCTGCCACTAGGGGTCTCTCTCACATTAACACAATAACAAAAGACGTCGCTTGATGACGTCCTGAAGAAGCGGGGGATCATGGGAGTTGTTATCAGTCTATCAGACACGACTCAGGCAGAAATCACGTTCAAGGACGAGATAATATTAAAGTTTTACTCACGATAAGTTAAGTTTGCTGACTTCCTGCCTCACTCTCCGCTGTATCCGATATGTCACGTGTTTTTCTGGAAGTTATAGCAACTGGCAGCTAGTAGGAAGCACGCCATTACCTTGAACAAATTACATTTTTCTTTTGGTTTGACATTTGGGAAAAAGTCAGTACTCAACTCAACAAAATATATAACATAGGTTTAGTGTTTTGAGACATTTTAATGCAGAAATATGAGGCTACAAATTGAAGTTTTAACCAGAATAAACAGATTCAATATGAAAGTGCTCATTTTACTAGATTAGCAAGCGCCAACATTTTCTCTAACAAAGGAAATCAATCTTACCACAGTTTCTTCAGGCTGAATAATTTGACTGAACAAAGAAAGAAACTTGCCTTATCAAATTTCTTGATGATTAACAATGGTGTTATAAGAGGCAACATTGTCGAGGCTGATTGATTTGAGTTTCTTGTTAATTACAACTGAAGCCGCTTAGACTCATTTACCTTGTTTATACTCATTTGTGAGCACTGTTATACACATAAATTTCACATTTTCCGAAACAACATCCCTGAAAAAGGACTGTAGAAGAAATTTTAAATGGGGTTGGAAATGACTGGTAACAAAATTAAAGAGAGAATTAAATAGACCAGATTGTTGAGGCTACCAGCTTTAATGTTGTTGGACCTGCTCTGCGTGTTTCTGTGCATTTCTTACTGCGCCTTTGTTTCTTGCATACATATTCATCCAAGCTTCATTAAGTTTTCCTGCGAGAAGCTGTCGAATACATGCATTTAGTAACAGCATGACCTCTGTGACTAATCTCAATTTAGAAAGGCATCCTGTGAAAATAGGAGGCAGGGATCTTGTGCCGCCTCTAACAGCCGTTACTCTCTGCGAGGAGGAAAATTCACTCTGGAAAATGACTCTCCCTCCCACCCGAGATCAGATATGTTGATTTTTCTGAGGGAAATAAACACTCTGGCAGCTCCCTCTCACTCCCACACAGCCAAATTAGCTGTCACCGAGGACATTAAGCTGTCATCTTCCGAGGTTCCTCTCAAACATGTTCCCAGCATATATAGATGCTCTGTGAATGCTGCTGCCCAAGATGCCATTTTGGAAACAGATGTACGGTGTAAAAGATAGCATGTTGTGTCTGTGTCATTTTTCTGTCTCTGCCTAAAACACTGACTGGATAGATATATAAATAAGATGTCATGTGACGCTCACAGCCCTGCTCTCCCTCGCTGACTGTGCAACCAACTGCAGAAAAACAACCCTCATCGTCCACCATTACACAACACCACTACAGCGCCGGTGCTTGAAGTTAATTTGCTCCCTGTGTGTGAAGATGAAGTGCACCTCATTGTGCATACTAATGGCCCACATAAGGCTTTCAAAATGATAGAATGGCTCTGTTTTGGAGATGACAATTGAAAGTTAAAATTGGTTTCAGCTTATAGACACCTCTCTTCCATCATAGTGGCGATAATTACGTTGATGTATTAGTGCAAAACGGTAAACAAAGCTAATTTTCTCTTGGGTCTCTACCGGTGAGGGAAAATGATGCTTTTCCGGCTGCAGAGTGATGCTGGGCGGTGGATGTTTATGTTTTACTGCTGAAAAAAATAAAAAGCTGCTATTTCATTCCTCACAATCTAAATCACGCTGAGATGTTTACCGTTGTCTCAGGACTGAAGGTAAAACAGATGGCTCTCCGCCGTTCCTCAGTTCTCATCTGCTGTAACTTCGTCCTGTCAAGCAAATGCTCAGCAGTGCATGCACAGCAATCACAGCTAGTTTTTACACTTGGTTTGCGCCCCCTTGAAGTTCACAGACTTCTAAAGGCAGCAACAACAGTCTTTTCAGCTTTAAAGTGTTGTGTGAAGATTGGTGTGTGACAGTCTGATAGCTAGCTGCTGTTTTCTCTGCAGCTGGTGCGTGGTTTTCCATTCGGCGGAGTGATGGAGCCACGCGCAGAAAAACACACCAATTAGCCATCACCAAGGAGGCGTATTAAGGCCAGAGTCTAAGTGGTTCTGTCAGTGACTGAGAGCACTTTTTAAAATAACATCATCACTGCACACACTGTGACTATTTAATTGTTTAAAAAAATCTGCTAATCTGACAAAGCCTTCATCACAGGCTGTGGTCTCTAAAATCCGGTCTGTTCACCACTTTGTGTCCAGACAAAAATCCTCCCCTGACTTTTCCTGCAGCGCCACCAAGAGGTTGACATTTTTGTCCTCAATGAAATATATCCACTCTTATTAGATAGACTGCCATGTGATGCCCTGGTACAGATATTTATGTCCCCCTTAGGATGAATTCTCGTGGCATCGAAAGGTCGATATTTAGTTGATTTTTGGTTTCTGATGAAAAACAAGGATTACTAATGACACTCTCACCAGTCTCTACTGTGTGTTTGCTGCTAATTAGCAAATGTTAGCATTCCAATAAATTGATGGGTGGGTCCATTATTTTTAAGTATTTATTTTTTTAAACTTTTTATTGCATGGCTTAGTTAAATACTCAGGCCTGATTGGTCAATTACAGCATTCTAAGGTCTGTTACTGTTGCTATGAAGAACAGACTGTTGCTATGGACACAGTTCTGATCAGAGACTCTTAAGAAACAATAAAATGATTGTTATGTCACTAAACTTATTTTAAAAGTAACAGTAACGGTACAGTAAGCAGGTAATTATTGTGAAATAAACCCCTTCAAGGATGATTCAAAGACCTCCTCCTCTTTGTGTCAGGGTCACTGTACATTATTTAAAAGATGAGTTCACAGGACCGAGAGGTGAAGAGATGAACACAATCAGCCCAACAAGTCAAGTTTCAGTGTGGCTGGTTTATTCATGCACAAAAGATAAAAGCATAATAAAGAAGACACAAGCTTTTCTCATCGGACAAAGAAAAGTGAGAGTCTTGTATAGAATCCTGGTCCGTACCTTTGCGTTGCCAACTACCTGACCTCTTGACCTTAATGTCTGTGAGGGCGCCTATTATGGGGTCCCTATGTGTCATACCTGCATAATCTCAACCAGGCGTCTAAAACATGCAAATAAACCACAGACCATAAACTCAAAACACAGAACCATACAACAAAAAGTAATTTTCCACCTTACAATTATCCCCTTACTTATTTCATTCTGTAGCATCCCAGTATTATGTGTTTAATTCCAAACATTACAAATTTTGTGAAAATGCTATTTTCCCCCTCCAAGTCCTTTTAAAAACATTTTCTAACGTGACCTCACATAGTTTTCTGCATGATGACGTTGCTACAAAT
>JAJHUR010120824.1:1706-13862 GCA_027495735.1 Lutjanus campechanus | reverse complement strand
AAACCACATTTCCACCCTTAGTACCCTGAACTTCTAGACCCTGTTCCCAGCGGTGAAGATGTACTGTGTTCCTCCAAAGGTTACTAAGCCTTGGGGAAAGTTCCTGCGGTGGAAACGTGGCTTTATTTTTCTGTGCCACAGAGCTCCATCATTGCCAAAAGCTATTAAAAACACATCAATTAGCCATACTGTTGCACTGGGGGATCATACATACACTGTCCTGCTGCTGTAAAAACTGTTTATTAATCCACAACTGAAAACAGTCCCCAACAGATGCACTATTAATACTACTCATGTTTGATTAAAAAAAAAAAAACTACAGTGCCCAGCTGTTTCAGGAAAATATTAAGAAACTATATATTTATTAGCCATTTACAAAGATTTACATCTGCAGTTAGACTGATTGGGTCTGAGTGCCACAGGTTTTGGGAGATAAGTTGGAAAAGACTGAGAGACAACATTCTTTTGGTTTATAGGATTTATTGACCACAAAATCAAACAGATGTAGTATCTGTAGTGTCTGTAAATGTTTTCTTCTTCTTCTCTGCTGTTCATGTCAGTTATAGAAACAAATGTCAGAAATTGGACAACCTTCCCTCCAGGCTGCAGTTGGTTCCTTTCGTGTTCTTGCTTGTCTGGTGTGACTGCTTGTGCTACTGTGGCTGGTTGGAGCTGCAATCTTACTCCTAACAAAAACGACCTTTTTTTTTTTCCCTCTTGTGTTTCACCTCAGGTGTGTGAAGTGTCAGAGCAGATATTCTACCCAGGAGGCACTGGAACAACATCTACTGACGGCCTCACACAGCTTCCCCTGCCCACACTGTCAAAAGGTACCAGACACACTTTTATAATCTGTGAAGCCGCCCTCATGTAGTGACGTTTGGACTCTTGGGACATAAACAGTAGTCTTAAGTCTCCCGTGTTTGATATCTTGACGTTAAAATGTGCGGTTCACTAGTTCAGGTTTTGTTTTTCGTGTGACATTTAAAGACCTCGGTGCAGCGTCTGATCATTTCTCATTCTGGCCGTCAGGTGTTTCCTTGTGAGAGATACTTCAGACGCCACCTCCCCACCCACGGCATCGGAGGGAGGTTCAAGTGTCAGATCTGCAAGAAGGCCTTCAAGACAGAGCACTACCTCAAACTGCACACACGTATTCACTCAGGTCCGAAACACTTCAATAAAGCAGGCTTCTTCTGTAGCATGTAATCGAAGTGATTACTGTAGGAATCATTAATCAAAGTAGAGATGTGATTTTGATGCTGATTTCATTTTGTAGGTGAAAAGCCATACAAATGTTCTCTCTGTGAGGCGACGTTCAACAGGAAGGACAAAGTGAAGCGACACATGCTCATCCACGAACCCTTCAAGAAATACAAGTGTCCCTTTAGGTGAGGATCTCCAGTGGAACTCACCGAAACACTTTCCTTGCTGGATTCTCTTTAAGTTCTCTGACATCAAACCATCTTTCCTTTTCCTCCTCACTTGTGCTTTCCTGTCCCTATTTTTTTTTTTTATTCTTTTTTTTTCTTTTGATTCTTTCCTTTCAGACCGCTTTCAGACTTTTCTTACAAGTCATTTAATTTGATGTTAGACTCACTTGTCTGTTTTTATCATCAGGACACACGTAGGCTGCACCAAAGAATTCAACAGACCAGACAAACTCAAGGCCCACATCCTGTCACATTCTGGTGAGTGAATAGTTCAAATTATTATGTTTATTTCGACTACGGCTTTCCTGAATATTACTCTTATAATCCAAGAATTGATTGTGTCATTGGAGCTTCAAAAACGACAAATGGCATTATCACATTCTTTAGAAGTCTCATAAAGTCGTCTCTCCTCCAGGTATCAAACCCTACAAGTGTCTGTTCTGTCAGAAGGCGTTCAGCCGCAGGGCTCACATGCTCGAGCATCAGCAGTCCCACACAGACAACTACCGCTTCAGATGCTCCACCTGCAACAAGGGATTCACCAGACAGAGCTACTACAGAGATCACAAATGTCCCGCAGTGGGGAACGGGACGGGAAGCGAAGGGGGGGCCAGAGAGGCAGAGGGAGACGAGGTGGCGGGAGTCTCGATGGAAGAGGAGAAGGACGGAGAGGATGAGGGGAGGAGCGGGTTCGCGAGAAAAGCCAAAAGGCCGGGGAGTGGAGGGGACGACGGGGAGAAGGACGACGGGGAGAAGGAGCAGGTGGAGACGCACGGAGATGAGGAGGAGGAAGAGGAGGAGGAGGAGGAGGAGGAGGAGGAGGAAGAGGAGGAGGAAGGAGGGAGGAGGACTGATGAGGGTTGTCAGGCCGCAATGTCCATCACCGCCATTGAAGCGCAGACAGAAAGAGAAGAGGATGATGGGATGGAACATGGCGGGGAGGCGCTTCAGCAGATTCAGAGCAATGACCAAAACTGTTTGCAGCAGCCATGTTTGTAGTTTTTCTTTTTGTAGTCTGTGGGAACATTTCCCAGACACAGACTGAACAAACTCCATCTGTTGTTTAGAACCTGGGAAATTCTTCAATATTTGTTTTAAATTAAAACGTTATTTATATTATACACACTGCTTTTACTTCTTTTACTGTAAATGAAGATGATTTGTGGGGTCAGTATCTATGTTGCCAAAATAACCAGTGAACCTTTTCTGTGTTCTTGTGTACAACTTTTGTGCAGGTTTATCCACAGTGGTTCATTTAAGATGTCATGATGTCAAAACCAATGGTGACATTCTCTCTAATGTTAATGTAGCAAAAACTAACTTATTTAAGTTTAAAGACTATTTGTGTCCATATAAATGTTAGTGCATTTTGAGTAAAAATTTCACCCCCTGATACCCTTTCAATGTTTGACTGTATCTGTGATCAGTTTGACACTGTTTCCCCTCAAGTTTTATATCTTTCTCAAGGTCCAATTATTTTATTTCATTCATAACATAAATACAGATGGTTTTAACAGGTCACACAAAATCTAAATGTTATTGTGACAGGTCATTCCTGTACAAAAGCTGTTTAAATAAGTAGTAGTCCACTTACAGTTTTCATTTGAGGTATTTTCATACATGACAACATATGAAAACTTCTAAAAGTAGAGTAATTCAATTTCTTTCCCTTTTTTTTGCTTCCCTCTCAGGATACTTGGCCTTCTTTGCCTCCTTGCCACCTGAGGCTGGTGGTGGGTGCACACAGAAATCATGGCAGGAGTCATTTTCTCCTAAGAGAAACGTACACTACTTTAAGCTCACGACAAACTCCCAAAAAAGAGTCAATTCAGCAAGGAAACTTTGTGTTCCTCAGACTACCAAACAATGAGAAACCACATCCTAGTGATGGAGACAGTAGAGTCACGTCATGCCTCCTTAAGTGGTCCCTTGATGATGGAAAAATAGTGAAGCTGTCCATGTAATTAATTTATATTCCTGTGATAAATATAAAAGTCTCAATTAGATGGTAATCTGCCTGAGAAATACTGGGGAAAAAAATAGGCTGTAGGAATAATTCACTCATAGTGATCAATTTGACCCGGACAGATGTGTTTCCACTGTAATTGTATCAGATTGCATTAACTTGAGTCTCGCTTTTAAATGTATTTTTGGGAAAAAATGATATTGATCATGCTGTAGCAACTACAAACTGAAACCAACAAGTGAAGCAATAACCACTAATGCATGGTGAATTTTTTTTTGTCAGTATGGATATGAAGTTAGTGCGTTCAGAGGTTCTCTTTGTTTCATTAGAAGAATCTGATGGAACTACTTGTTTTTCTGATAGAAAGAAAATAGTTCCTACATGAAACAGCTCACAACAAGTCGTGTGGATTATCTTGAGTAATCGGGCCATGATTTCTGGAAAGAGACACTGAAGTTGAGTTTTTCAGCTGTATTTTTTCGTGCTTTGAGCACCACAAGCCGAGTGACATTCACTTTTTATTAGCCCATTTGCCATTTATAGTTTTTGTGTGTGTGGTTATGGTCTTTGTGAGTAGCTTTAAGGGAACTACAACAAACATACAATGCACATTTAAAAATATTCATCAAACAGTTGGGGTGGCCAATCAGATTTCAGGGGTGACCAGTGATTGCACTGGAAAATGAGTGTAGAAAGCTAGAGTAAAGATGCACCACTTCCTTTTATAGTTTCATCTGTGTATGTGTGTGTATGTGCATGTGCGTATGCGTGTGTGTGTGTGTGTTTGTGTGTCCTTGATTGAACCCAGATGTTTCCTCAATAGGTCATTTCTGAGAAGCGTCCCCAGGTACTTCATTGTTTTGGAATTCCAAAGAATCGGATTGGATCACAGACTATTAAGTCAACAGCCTCTGAATGTGACAGAATGTGCGCGGCATGCACCGAAAGAATAACACTGCTGTGTGTGATAGAATATGAAAGCTTTATACTATAAAATATATTCCTGTGACATATGTGGGCCATATACCATATGACCCCCCGAGTCTTCACCTCTAGAACTCTACTTTAGCGAGATCATAGAGCAACTGTGTGTGGAACATACTGTGTTAGGTCACCAAGTATTCCCAATGACCTAATTAAGTGATACACACATTTTTGGCCGTCTTCACTCAATTTCTGAGTTTCTTTTGTTTAGAGGATTTACTTTTCTTCTTTCTTTTTTTTTGGCTTAGTTTATTTCCAAAGAGTTTGAGTTTGACTTAAAACTGAAAAATGTAGTGAAGCCAGTTGCCTTGGAATTATGATTTTTTTTTTTTAAATATAGTAATGGACCTTAATCAGTGTAAATGGTAACACCATATTATTTCATATCAATATGTCATGAAGGTCTGTTGTGTCCCTTTGCTGCTGTCTTGGCTGGTGCAAACAGCCACACATCAGACTCGTATTGTAAAAGCACAAACACACAAACACACACACGTTTTCAAATTTAATTTATTAAGGTGACAATTTCCTATATTACACATCTTTCATGTACATCAGAAATTAACCAGGGAAAAGAAAATATAGTGTTACCATAAACCTCTTATTAAAACCTCTCTTTTACAAAAGAAAATATTGTTATTGACACCATTTACAACTTGTTTTCATATACAGGAGAGTGACAGTGGTTTAGTTGTACATGGAAAAAAAAAAAAAAAAGCAATGAATTATGATATTTACATATTTGCTTAATCACTACGTCCCCGGGAGTTTAATGTGCGATCGACCCCGAACAACCCAGATTAAAACAACACTCTGCATCAAGAGGGGGAGGGGGGGGGGCGGGGACCGTCTGAGGCAAAAATGTAAATAGGCAACTTTACCAATCAACTTTTCATCATGATACATTCATTATATCACACTGACTTTGTCTCAGTAGTTGTTAACCCCAGCTGAAGTCACAGACAGCCGTCCAAACAGGCCACGCGTCACCAGCTTAAGTCTTATAGCTTCTCCACACTTGGTGCAGTTTCTTCAAAAGAACTTATCCAGAGTCCACAGTATTAATTTGACCATGAAGCTCGCATGGTCGATAATCTGCTGACATCAGGTTGCTAAAAAGGACACCTGATGCCGGAGGGTGGAAATAAGGCTACCTGAAGGCTAATGACAAACACCACCTCACCCGACATGTGGAAACAAAAGAGCCTACAGCTACTAAACAACCTGGACCGGATGCTCCACATGCTGCGACAAAAGAAAGTGGAGGGAGATTTTGTTTTTGTTTTTTTAAAGTGCTGTGTTTTGTCAAGACTAACAACACCAGAATCCGCTGTTCCTCAGTAACCACGCCCGTCTTTTCAGTGTGTAAATTCATTCATTCATTCAAAAGGACACTCCAAAATGAGCAACCACACTACCTGATATTTTTATTTCATACAGATAAATGAGATTAATCATCTTCTTTAACCCTGTTACTGTTGATCAGCCAAACCGAACAAGTGTTTGCAGTTATAAATAAAATAAAAAAAGCATTTGGAGGTTTCTTCGTGAATCTTTACCTAAAATAACATCTTGAACACATCTTTTTTTTTAAAAGGAAAACATATCCACACATATTACTTAATTTTGAAGCAGTATCTTTGTATGTAAAACAGAATAATAACATCAGAGGACTCTTATGAACTGATTTTCACTTCAGAGGTAAAAATGTTTTAAACATCGCACTGCACTAATTCTGTGGTTTGCCATGGGGCGAGGAAAGAGTTAAAATAAGGTTCATCACTCACCTTCAAATGCTACATGTATGCGTGTGAGGAGCTACATGCAGGTTCTTTAAACAGTTTTGCAAAGTTCGCATTCAAAATGTCATTTAAGATTTTCCTTGCTCAAGAAAATAAGATTTTGGTTTGACTTGAATTTGGTGTTTTGACGCATCTTGAGTACCGAGGATACTCGACACCACCTTATAATACTCACTTCATCCTCAGGATCTTCTAACGAGACCTTGAGTTAAAAGAAGTGAAGAGTAAAATGTCTTTGAGATGAATAAACTTCTTCCAGAATACTCTAATCAAAGAGGTCCAATTCCACATCACAGTGTACAAACTCCGGCCCTATAAAACTAGGGTCTTCCACATTTTCCACCACTATAAATAATGGAGGTTACAACACTTTTCACAATCATTAAGCGATTTCACAGATCAAATACTATAGAAGCAGGAACACAAAACTGGATCTCTCTCGTTACTTATATTAAAGGGGTATTTCAGATTATTTGCATTATTTGAGGTTGTATGAGGTACTTATCCATAGACATGCCGCCAGACCGGAGAAGCAAAGAGGAGTACCAGCATGAAACTGTGGACAGGGTGAGCAGCAAAACATATTTTAACCACTTCAAAAAAAAAAAAAATCAATATCAGTTTCAGTGTACGTTATGTTTAGAATATTGTCATCGGTTTACCTTGCTGTCAGAGAGCCTTTTCTGACAGGAAACCACTGTTATACAAGTCAAATATCACTCTCTCTCAATCAGCCAGACTCCATTGATGAAATCAGTAATTTTACCTCGCAGAACACCGGAGTTGCTGGCCTACTGCTGCCTCGATCAGTTAGTTTGTTTGAGTTATCGTGTGACTTTGGTGAATCCAAACTAACTTTTTAAAACACCAAAGACAAACCGTAACAGAAACAAAGTATCTGATTTAGGCAGCGGTAGACCAGCAACTCACACTTTCTGTTAGGTAAAATGACAGATTTTGTCAATGGAGTTTGGTTGGTGCGATATTTGCTTATATAACAGAGGTTTTGTGTTGGAAAAAGCTGTCTGAGAGCAAGGTAATGAAGTGAAAATATCTTAAAATATTGTACAAACTAATAGGTGGGCCTTTTTTTATGTGGCTAAAAAAAATCCATTTTTTTTGCTGACGCTGTCCAATGCAGGACACTGTTTGGCATCTCCTGTAGGTAATACACTGCCTATGTATAAGTACCTCACGCAACCCCACTTCAAAAAATCTGAATTACCCCTTCAGGCTTGTCTCCCAAATCTCTTTGAAGCACCGAGATTGTCTGTTATTTAAGCGTTAAATTTTAGAGCACCCCTTTCTTATAAATTTACGAAGTTAAAGTAATCATTTTATATTTCCATGTGTTACTGTTCACTTCAAAAAAAAAAGAAAAAAGAAAGAACCATTTTAGTCACGAGTGGAGATCAAAGTGAAAGATTTGAGGATATGATGAGGATGATGCTAGAAAAGTGGATGCGATTCATCCTAATGCAACAAACAATCTACGAGCAACAAAGTTTGCTTTTTGGTGAAACTTAACCCTGTTTGAGAAAAAGCACTCCCTCTCAATCTCGCCTTGAAATGTCACACTTTGACATTTACCGGATGCTTTAACGCAACTAAATAAGAAGAAATCAGATCGTCAAAAACACCTCGACAAGACGCAACCTGCGACCCTTCCGGTTATGAGATTTTGACTGTCACCCCGACGCCACCCTGTTGTCTGCTATTACATGATCGCATGCAGGGAGGAAACACTACCGCAGTCCCGTTAAACAGATGTCACAGAGGGTGAGTTTTCAGGATCCAGTGCACATTCTGAGAGACAGGAGCAGCTTCTGTGTTTTGGTTTAAAAGAGTACAAAAGTTTCACGTGCCAATCAAGCATCGAGAGGCCCGCTGCAAGCACGGCGTACACACAAATCCCAGTTCCTTTGCAACAACATGCAGGCAACAGTCTCACGCACACACCCGTAGGAGTACCACACGGGTGTGTGCATGCATGCATGGGAACAAACGCACAATAACACCTGCCCTTTTTTTCTGAAAGGGGCTCCCTGATTTGAACACTGGTGGTCTTTATTCCTTCAGACTGCTGCAGCCGCTACTTCGCCTCCTGGTTTGTCTCACTCCTGTCCGAAGCCTTCTGTTTCCTCAATGGCAAACATCAGCTTTTCCTTCAGCTGCTCGTAGCTCTTGTAGGGTGGCAGGTCCAGTCTGTTGAAGCTGGGGAAGTAAAATTAAAAAAATATGCTGTATTTCAATCTGACATTGGACTTTATTCTCCTCTGGAGCTTATTCATGACAAGGACAGACTCCCGTTATCTCTGAATGAAAGCAGTAGCGTTGTTACTGCAAACTGTCAAACTGTGTTTACAGCTCAGACAAGCTTGATGGGAGTTTAGTCCAATCAGATCGCATTTGTAAACATCCTCTAACAACCAGCTCCGGACTCTAGTCCCACCTACATTAGTTACCGAGACAAGAAATGATTGTTGTTTATGGATGATACAGCTGAACACTTTTTGGGAGTAGTTGATGATTACTAAAACGCAGCAACCATGAATGCCATTCCTTGTACCCATAAGTCCTTGTGCTATGAGGTGTTTTCTTGCAGCTGGTTGGGATTATGTTCCCATTTTTAACAACTACCCAAGCAAACAACCAAAAAGTAGGGAACGTGACAGCTTCCTCTGATGAACTAATACAGACTGGCTTGGTCGGGCCATAGCTCAGTTAGTTTCGGTGACAATCTCAACTTTCGGGGGTTTAATCCACACTGACTTTTTCTGGACTCTGAACTCACCATGTGTGACTTCTGGGAAGCCAGTTTTCTTTTCCCACCTTCTCGATGCAAAATTTCTGGGGACCATTGCTTCCTGCAAAGTGAAGCACAGGTCAGCAGGAGCCAGAATGATCACAGTTAATTAATCATAGGACAATTATAAATGATCAGATCCCACTAATACTAGCTAATTTTAGAAACTGCATCAAATGCAGAATAAGCATATATTCACAAAAAAAAGTAAAATATCAAATATATTCTCACTGAACTATTTTCATTTGAGTATATGAAAAAAAAGCTAATTATCACAATCTGTTTTATTTATGTATTAAATAATATCCCATTTGTGGGGGATCTGGGTTGTAGATGCATATTTCATCTGTTTCTGGAATTAAATCCCAACTTAAATGGTTATATTGCTGCAATAATTACCCATGAGGTCGGCAAAGCCTCCTACAGGCAGGCGACAGGTCCCGGTGACGAACTGCAGCAGCCTCATCCTCTTCTCATTGTCCATCTCCTTTATGAACTGCGGGATAAATCAACATGCTGTTTAAAACTCTAACATGCTCATTGAATTCAAATGCAAAGTGTGAAGTGCTCACAAATGCGCTATGTTCATATAACCCAGAAACTGTTTTCCTGAATTTTTCAGAGGAACCACAAATTAGAAGCCTTCTCTATTGTAAAGGAGCTGCATGAGACAACAATTCCCAACAATGAGAAAGAAACCATCAATAAATATAAACTGATAATACAGATAATAGAACACGACTGACATTAAAACCTGTGGCACATAAAACACAGCATATTAATCTGGTGCTCATTAAACCCACTGTATGTTTCTTCTGTACATTACAGGTACATTATCAGGTAACTACTGTTGTTGCTGACCTGCCAGAACCAGATGATCTGTTTGCTGCTTCGAGCGTAGTGTCTGTAGATAGTGTTTCTCTGCCAGTCTGCCAGGTCGATCTCCTGCATACCACACAGCATCACCTGTAACAGCAAACAAGTCATCGATATTAAATTAAGCTCATCTTTCTATAACACAAATTTAATTTGCAGCACACTATGGAATATAGGTCTTTTCATGTAGCCCATCATGTATCATGTCAATGATTGTTTACAGCTGATCTGTACCTCAAGCTCCTTGGCATCAAAGTACTGCAGGTACTGCTGCGGAAGAACCTCGTTGAAGCCCTCAAAGAAAGCCTGCGTCTGCTCCTCCACCCCTCTGGACAGCCGCCACTCTGCTACCAACCTGCAGGGGGAGACAGGGGCAAACATCCACAGATATTACACCCACACCTCATCGAACTCAGAGACATTAACACTACAGTAACGCTGTGGTACATTATGTGCTTCATTTTCAGAAAAACAACTTTCTGGCCAAAAAAACAAAACAAAAAACAAACACTTGGAACCGAGTAAAAACAACCTGACACATAATGTACTGCCTGAATTAATACATACTAGATTAAAAAGGCTGAATCATATTTTAACAAAGCCAACCTGATGTACTCCTCCTTGTTCTCCTCTGTGACTTGGATCTCTCCTCCTCCTGGTTTCAGCTCATGGGTGGAGATTTCCCCCAGGATCTCTTTGTCTACGGAGAAGAACATCTCCAGCCCACACTCCTCGATGTCATTATCCCTGAAGAGCAGCACGGACATTTAAAAAACAACTGTTACTTCACTGTAGATCATCCTTTCATACGACATCCTAGATTGGCAACATAGGTGGTTGACAGACATGGCAAACTTACAGCATGTCAATCAAAATTAAAGTAGAAAAAAGGGGGGCAACCAAACTCTGGGGACCTTGAGAGTGTTTTGTGTTGCTCTATATACTATTGTAACAGGATCTGTGAAAGTAGAAATGGGAATTTGACCTGTTTTTCGGCTGGTAGTTTCAGATTCACACGTCACACGTGCTTGAGTTGTTTGCCTTTACTTTGCCCAAGATTTTCAAGAGCTTGAGACGTTGTTACACTGATTAATTACAGTAAAGCAAATATACAATATGATTGATTTATCAGGTGAATCAAATGGATCTTGAAAGGTTTCGTCTTGTGATTAACTTGGTCTAAACAGTTGCCTCACTTATTAAATGTATGGCCTTTTTGTGGTGTGATAAGCATTAGCACAGTAACTTCAACAGTCTACATTGTTTAACTTAACTGTAAAAGCAGACCTCTCTCTTTCTGTGTACTCACTTGATCCACATGAGGGAGTTGTAGAACTCAGGGTCTATTGACTCCAGGTCTTTGACGGCCAACGGCTTGTTTAAAATGCGCTTGTAAAATGGCAGTGAGAAACCAGTGTCGATGAACTTGCCGTGGAAAAGAGCCTGAAGGACAGAACACACACTGCTTTATTCTCATTTGATTACATTTTTTAACAAGTTGCTGTGTAGTAAGTTCTTTTCGGTACAATACAAAACCTTAAAACTACTCTTACAATGATCCTTCTTGCTGTACTAATAAACTGATTCGAAAAGGACTAACCATGGCAATGAAGCGTCCAATGAACTTGAAATACTTGAGGTGGTCGGGGTTGATGTAGGAGGCGGGGTTGATCTGGAGACAGTAGTTATCTTTACCGGCATATTCAAACAGGCAGTACATGGGGTTCAAAACCTCGTGAGACAGCAGGAAGAACCACTCCCTGGAAGAGAGGACGCCACAGAAATTAGAAAACGGCGGTACCCCGCAGCTTTCTCGCTAAAAGCTAGCTAACATATTAAACAAAATTTAGGTGTTTCACTGATTGCTGTAGAGGCTGAGGTAAAGAGAATTACTGCAAATGAATTTAGTAGGTAAAATTCAAAATCAGCACACATTTGCATCTATTTATGTTCAGCCACTTTCAAACTTGCCTGGCAACTCCACCGTAGTCGAGACCTTCTTCTCCAGGAAAGATGATCCATAGTCTCCTTCGCAGGTCTTGAGCGTTGAAGCTCATTATCTAAAACAGAGACAATACGTTGATTCGTAGTGAAATTGCTGATTTAATCTCAGTGAGTTTGATAGATGAAAGCTGAGGAGTTGTACCTGAAATCTACAGATGTTAGAATTGCACACAACATTTTGAGAATCATGAATTTCTCTTTATGACTGTGCTAAAAAAAACAAAAAAAAAAACTAATTTAATGTCACAGTAACAACAGAATAAGTGCATGGAGGAAAAGCTTTTT
>JAJHUR010120812.1:0-17390 GCA_027495735.1 Lutjanus campechanus | reverse complement strand
TCTTACGGTGGTTTCCTGTCAGAAAAGGCTGTCTGACTGTTTATTACATTGTTTGGTGTATATAAATAATAGATACATGAATTAATGTTTGCATTTTTGTCTGCAGGTGACCATCCGGGGACAGCTGTTCCCTCATGAGGGGGGCATGGGGAAATCTAGGTTTCTTATACCCACAGATGAAGGGGGGGAAGAGAATGCAACTGCAATAGGCTCTGTGGAAGAGCTGTGTTTAGCTCATTACAGGCAACAAGGCTTTGATCAAGGTAAGAAGTTTTGCTTTACCTGTTGTAAAGTATTTTGGTGTCCTTTTATCACCTTAACATTGTTTTGCCCTTGTTAATGTAACAGGAATCCATGGCGAGGGCTCAACGTTCTCAACATTATTTGCTCTTCTGATGTGGGATATCATTTTTATGGAGGGTATTCCAGATGTTTTCAGAAATCCATACCAGGTAAAGTAAACTCTACCTGTATAATATTTGTAGGACGTGTCTGTGCATCTATACCAGTTTAACTCATCTTCCTTTTCTTCTCATAGACATGTCCACTGGATCTTTACACCGACTGTTTCTATGAGAACAGAAAAGAGGCGATCGATTCTCGTGTGCAGTTAATTAGCGAGGCCTCTGTGGAGACGCTGCATGATATGGTGGAAGATGTGTGGACGTCACAGGAGGGAAAAGTGTGTTCACTGGTCGGCTGGGAACGTTTCTCATCCCTTCAACAAGCTCAGGTATTTACTGACGCTCTTCTACTGTAAATATACACCCAGTGGCCTCTTTATTAGGTACACCTGTAAAATCAATTGATAGGGATGAAAAACTATATCAAATATCACGACATCACAATAAAAAAATGTCTCAATACCATACCTGTTGCATCCCTAAATTCCACCTTTACAAAGATATGTTTGACTGAAACCGTCAGTGAGGTATTTATTGTTTAGGTTTATTATTGAGGTAATAATTTGCAGGGGTGTTGAATTGGACTTCATTATATTGAAAAGTGTTACTAATGTTTTTCCCTGCCCATTTACAATCATTAGGGGGTATTAATTTAACGAAGTATTAATTTAACTACATGTTTTTTTGTTTTTCTAATACGTTGTATATATATTATATACAACATATTAGAATTAATACCTCTCTGTGTTTGTCCATCACTTTATACATTATGTCTAGTTGTGTCACAATTTTAATATTAAATCAGGTATCGATCAAAATGAGCTTTCAGTTTCAATGATCGAAATCAAAGGCAGAATCAGAAATTGTCAAGTATTTACAATTTTTCAAAGAAAAATGTAAAAATGTAAATGACAGTGGTCAGGGATTAAAAGCACTAATCTGTTGATCTTTACAAATCAAGACTTGATTCTAACAGTGGCAGAGTTGTTAGAGTAAAAAAAAAAAGTCAAAAGTCATCAGTTTGTGGATTCAGAGAATTGTGACACACCTACTAGTTACACTGGGAAAGTTAATGCAGAGTATGCCTGATGCTATGATAAATAACCAGGATTAGATGTTTTGTCTACATGTATTATTGTAGGTACCAGCATGATTCTAAAATAAACACTTTAATACTCTATTCGCAGTCTCTTGTGTCATGCCTCGGTGGAGCCTTCTTAGGAGGGGTGATAGCACGAATGTCAAAAGACTACAGACACTGCCGCGCAGGTCTGCCTGATCTCGTGGTGTGGAACACCTCAAACAACAGCTGCAAGGTGAGATCACATCACATTCTGGCTCTCTGATATTTTGCTTTGTGCATAGATTCAGACACTCTGTGATACCTGACTATTTTAACTCTGTTTACATAGATCGTACTGCAGTGTGCAATGTGATATGAAGGGATGTCTTTGTTGTTGTAGCTGGTGGAGGTGAAGGGGCCCAGTGACCGGCTGTCCCAGAAGCAACAGATCTGGCTGGATGAGCTTCAGAAACTGGGGGCTGACGTGGAGGTGTGTCACGTGGCGGCTACTGGAGCCAGGGGAGCTCGTCTGGAATAAACAGACAAAGAAGAACTGACTGATAATAAGACTTTGCTGCTAATTTATCGGAGTGTGGTCAAAACGAAAACATCCGCGGACAGAATCTCTGCAAAAAATTATCTGAGTGCTGTTCCTGATTCTAGTCATCTAGAACAGATGTTGGTGTTTATCTCAGAAATTCAATTTGTCTTCCGTATTTCACAGCTTTAATCCTATATGAGTACGGGGAATAACGTGGCGAGGAGTGTGCTTTGTGACATGTGGCGTTATCGCCAGGGAAACCAGGAAGAAGCGCATCATGAGATGGAGATCATCAGTGAGAACTGCCAAGATCAGAAATAGCTTGCTTACAGATAATCAGAGCTGATCCATGACAGGATCCAACAACCACGCCGAACTGATGGTGTTTCCTTTTCTTTGGCAACACTATATTCTCAGGTTCTTGGGTTGCCAAGCAACGAAAAATCACATTTAGTTGGCTGCTTATGAATTGTATGACAGCTCTACGAGTTTGTTATGCAAGTAATTACTGTAATAATATTCCTATAATTATTCAGTTTTGCCACTACTCAGCCAGAAAAAACATTAATCGGGTACCAAGAAAGAAATTAGAGAATAAAAATAAGCGGGCTGTAATTAATGATCATTTTCATTATAATTTAAGAAACTGACTATAAAATGCCAGAAAATAGTGAAAATTCCTGCCACGTTTACCTAGAGCCTGAGATGTCACCACATTTCTTGTGATGGTCTTGTTCTTGGCCTGAGCAACAGTCCAAAACCCACTTTATTCATCTTACTAAAATAACCATCACATATGACAAACAAAGGCAGCAGATCATCATAACTGAGAATCTGGAACTTGGCAACGTTTTAGCATGTTTGTTTAAAAATGACTGAAACGATGAATGATTATCAAAACATTGCTCTTTAATTTTTTGTTGATTGATTAATCAGCAAAACGTTTCAAAACAGATCTGTCATAGAGATGAAACAGTATAAAAAGTACATGTCATGATTATCAGTATTATCACAGTATTGTTTAAATGTTCAAAAAAAAAAAAGTACTGATACACACACTGAAATCATTTCACCAAGTGTTATACTGAAAATCTCTCAACAATTTGAAATGGCAGCATGTCCTTTGTGATGTCAGTGTTTTCAATGATGCACAACAAACCCACGCTACCGCTGTGCCTGCGTCTGGGGACTGTTGCTAACTTTGGTTGATGCTAGACTGTATTTACTGTGAGTTTTTCAAAGCTCTGTAATCAAACTCCGTTATCATAATTAAAATTTGATATGGTAATACTAATTGTTGCGGTTTATTGCAAAAACAAATATCCTTTCATCCCTAAATTCTTTCTCTAAACTCCACATTTAGTGCGATTAGGTCCTCTGAGGATGATCCCAGTTTCTGAGATGGGAAGTCATCATTCTGTTTGTAAAGTGGAAACAGTTTTGATGCTACAAAGCTTGAGGATACTGAGGGTAGAGTAGGGGACTTAAATCAGGGTCAATGCTAATAAATAATATTTCTAATAAATCTAGATCACTCTGTGTGGCCAGCAACTAACGGTTACAACCTAACACTGCATTACAAATTACATTTGACCAAAAAATGATATGCAATACGTGAATTAATAAAAGGTTATCAACTGAAATATATACAAGGAGTATTCACATGAATTTTCCAGTCAGGAAATAGTTTTTCTGATTATTCCGACAGCACATGAATGCACTGAAAAAAAGAATCAAAACCTCACAACTGAGAAGTTACATTTTTTGTTGAAATTTGACTCCGTTAATTGATTATCAAGCCGGCTGCCACTTATTTTTCTGTTGATCGATGAATCAACAAAATGTTTCATAACAGATCTGTCACTGAGCTGTCTTAATGTGTAAAATGTAAGACCTGTTGTGATGCATATTTCAATGAACACTAAAACATTAAAAGACAATTTTGGAATGATTTCTCTGTCTTTGACTGTGCCTGTAATGGTGTGAGAAGATGTATATATATATATACACACACACACACACATTGCATACATTTCATCTCACACCCATGCATGTTTTCAGTGCTGTGCCTGGGCGTGCTGTAATGTATGCAGGCCTGGATCATGGATGCATTTGGGGGAAGGGATGCCAAGCTGCCGTGCGTCTGACGTCACGGCGCTGGAAAGCGAGGAGGAGGCGATGAGAGGAGGAAGGTGCAATAAACACACAGGGCGTCTGCGCCTATCTAAGTAGGACAATAAAGTGAAAACGGCATCAATGCTCTAACAATGGATTTGGCAGATATGCTTCTTCTTAAAGTTTTCCTCTTCGTCTACTTACTAAACTACACTGAAGGTGAGTGCGGCGTTTTCACAGATAAACCTCACAAGTTAAGTGTTAACGGCAGCCGAGGAGCAGAATTTAGCCCGTTAGCTAACAGAAGGGATCAGCAGCAGGGCCTGCTTGTTATGAAGAGGACTGCACCCTTTTTGCCGTATTACTTCAAGCCCACAAATGATACACGGCGTCAAAGCTGACGTGGATTGGTGCAGTTGTTTCAAATAAAGCGATATTGCTGAGTTATTTCTGCGTGTTGTCACCGTTTTTGCTGCCAGGGTTGGATCGGTTTTGTTGTTATCGTGCGAATAGCGCCGACAGCCATTGTTATGAGAAGACGGGAGATGCCGACTGGGTGAACGGACCGTTAGCTTTGTGCTAGCTAACACTTTAGCCGCTAACATTGCGATTCCTGTCAAAAGAGACGCATTTAACCACTGACATTATGTTACCTGCACCGTGTTAGCGTTTACAATTTATATGACACAAGTTTTTAGGTTTGTTGGCGAAATTTTGTTTCCTGTGCTGGTCACTGGTCAGTGCTGTGATTTATGCAGTTCTCGCTATTATCTGATTTAACATACAGCGAGCCGCAGTAACTCTACATTCAATATTTGGCAAATAATTTGTATTATTAGAAAACTGACTCTACTTAAAATGCTGCAGTGACTTTTAATGTAGGCTCCCTATGGTAGCATACACCTGCTATATACCGTTACTGCGCTTTTAATTGATATACCACTAGAATTAAATGATCAATATAGGAGTCAGATTTTCTGTTATAAAAGTCTCAATCATTTTTCTGGTTCAGAGATTCCCAGACCTCTTCATGTCAAGGAAGGCTGGGTGGTATGGTTTATAAATAGCATATCGATATTTTTAGGCACGATTTTCCACGATCATAAATGTTCTAATAATGCAAATAGATGAGATCATTATTATAGATTAAATTATTTTTGCCTTGTATACATTTATATTAATATACACCAGGGTAATATTACAAAACATCTTTGAACCACCACTTGCATCTAGAAGGAATTTTTATGTTAGACAAGAGACTTTTAATGGTAATAAACATTTGTCAGATTTTCAGTTGTAATTTGTGTGAACTTCACCTCATTTTTCTCATAAAAAGGCAAGGGATGCACAATATAATGTTTTTTTCATATGATGTGATGCATTGTTTGTAGATTAAACTACACAACAGTAGATATAGTCCAGGCATTTTATCCAAAAGTGTTGGTCAACCTCACTGAAATTGCTACGCAAACAATCTCATCAGATTCTGCATCGCCAATGTATTCTGAATGAGAAGAAATATCGTAAGGAATTGGATGAAGAGAGGATTTTGATCAACTAATGCCCTTTTGTGAGAAAATGGGGCTAGAAAATGTTTATTACCTGTAAAGGTCTCCATAAGTGAGTGGGGCAATACTGTCCAATCACATATCAGTAACAGCACATATAAGGTGACAAATATCAGTGGTAGGAAATAACTTTTTAAAATGTGAACATTAACTAGCCATTCAATAGGCAGTCATTGGTCTGTGTCTCAAATCTAGTAGCCACTCATATTTTGCCAACATTTGGTTTGTGGCTGGTGTTAATTTCCCACTGTGACTATATGAATATCTGATTTGACAGATTATGTCAAAGCATGTAATTCAAATTCTTTATCAAAACACTCCATAAAAGCCAAAGTATATTTGTGAAGTTTTTTTTTGATGAACTTTACTTGAAAAAAACACACAAAGGAACACTTGATTTACCTGATATTAAATCATCCATCTTTGCTCACTACATCTGAGCCTTTCTTACCTTCAGGTTGCATAAACTACAGGTTATATGAACGTCTTTTTGAAATACAGGCATCTGTCTTATTGGTATCGGCCATAAGAAGCAGATAATTTTCAGTTATCGGTTTTGCCCGGGAGCAAAATCCATATTGTGCATGCCTTAACTTTTGATGAGAAAAATGGGGTGAAACTCGCACAAATTACAACTGAAAATGTGACAGATGTTTGTTACTCATAAAAATCTCCTCTCTAACAGATAAAAAGTCCTAAAAGATCCAGTTGGCGGTTCAAAGGTGTATTGTAACCCTAACCTTGTGCCATTTTTTTGGCCTCCTGAAATAATGATTTAAATTAGCATCACCACAGTATATTAGTATACTTGTATATGAGGCAAAATAAACTGGCACTAATCCCCATAAATGTTGGCACTGATTAACATAAATTTAAAACAAAATTATTTAAATATCACCTAAAGTAGCACTGCAGTGTTACTTTCAACATATTCATGACAAACGAATTGGCACTTCAAAGTTTTTTGAGGAATACCTGGAATATGAAATGATTCTCATTACAGATACAACAAGAAAATGAACCCGTCTGAAGGTCTCTTTGTGTGGATTTGAGACAAGAAGACATGCATAAATTGTTTTTTTGAAACATAGCATCACCGATTTCAGAATTTTTCAATACTTTCCCCCACTTGGATTTCTAAAGACTTTTGATATGTTATAAATTACATATTTATGAGACTAGAAAGAGTTTCTGTTGCAATTTTGTGTGGGGTGATGTTGTATAATTCTTGTACTAAAAAGCACAGTTGCTATGAGGGCCTGAGTCTTATACCAGTAAAATGAAATTGACTGTATAGGACTCAGATATACTTTCATATTTATATTTGGCAATCAGAATATTTTTAGCTGTCAAGCTGTCAAAAGTATCAGTCACAACCTCTTTACATAATTATAGGCTTTTTTGTGTGTTAAAATTCACATCAAAAGACGCACGTTATCATGCTTCATCATACAGTTTTATCAGTCTCATGCTGTATTGTGCGTTTCTTTTTTTTAAAATCCTGATGGTTTTGTGTGATCACAGAAATGCAGGCATCAGGAAACTTTGTGTTTGCTCAGTACTGATTATCTTATTGGTTGTAGCTCTTGAGAAATTAAGATATTTCAGAATAGTCATGGCCTTCACTTCTCATAGTCACCTCAATGAAAAATTTAATGTTAGCACCTAAATATTTCATACTGCACATGAACAGAGAACTAGCTGAAGCCTGGTCTACTTACCCATCTTTGTTACGTAGTTACTCTGAATCCTGTAATTTATGGCTCAATAGTCAGGCATAATTGCCTGTCAGACGGTACTAATTACATATGCTGTATTTACTGAAAGTACACTCTTTTGGTTTATATGTTATGGGGCAAAGATCTCTGATCTTGCACATGCCAGTAGGTTTGCTGTGCTGTGTGAACATCAAAATTACTATGTTTCCTTGAAGTGGAGTTTGTCAGACTGCCTTTGCGTGTGAAGCAGTTAGTGAAATGGGTGGAGGTGCTCGAGAATCTTTTCTCTTCTGAGCCCGCCACCCACTCTTCTGGTGGCGAGATAATAATGCTGTGATGCTGGGGGCTGTTGTTGAGCACAGCTCCAAAAGTGGCATCCATTTGACTTAAATGGATTTAGCTGATTTTTACGACTCCATACTGGTTTGGCGTCAGTTTCTGTCATTTTAATCCTGTCTGTCAAATATCTGGCTGATCATCCATTTTTCGGGCACCTAAATTACCCTACCATGTACCAAGCCTCGGTTATTTACTCTAAAACATAGTCGTTATACTGTAAAGTCTTAAAATACAGTGTATTGCCAAACATACAAAACAAGCGTTTCAGCTTATCTGCCATCTGCTAAGAATAGTCAATCTGATAGACACACTGGTACCAAGGCTGTTACAAACTTATCCATTTTGATGTTTGTGTTTTTATCGGTAGTGTACATTTTGTCTTTTAAATATATATATTTTTTATGTTATAATTTAATGTTATATTGAATCCATACACCTGGGATGTCTGTGTTGACATTTACTTTGATTCTATAAGGATGTGCGTTTCATTCTGCTTCATAAGGTTTGTATTTCCCCCGTTTTTGCTGATTACACGAGCTCCTCTGTTCTTTCCACACAGGACACTATAGAAATCCCCTGAACAAGTACATCCGTCACTATGAAGGCCTGTCCTACGACACAGAGCTTGTGCACAGCAAGCATCAGCGGGCTAAGAGGGCGCTCTCTCATGAAGACAAGTTCCTTCATCTAGATTTTCACGCCCATGGAAGGTTTGTTGTTGTTTTTTCCACATATTAACCTGAAGGGAAATTCTGTCTGGATTTCTGTCTATTTTTTACATGTCCTCATCTGTGTCTTTATTTACCTGTCTGCTTATTTGCAAAGCTCATCCCATATGCCTATGTTCCTTATGATTAAAGGTGGATATTGGGTATAGCAGAGATTTGCAGTGTCACTGAAAGTTATTTACATTTAATCCTGTTTTATGAAATCGTAGATCCGGTCAGGGGCAGCACACTGGCTCTGTGGTGAGGACAGATTTTAAATCTCAGCCTTGGTTATTTACGTACAGTTTCTGTGGTCTCCATTCAAGCAAAAACAATTAATTGATTGGTTGATTGACAGAATTATCTTGCAAAAATACCAGACATTCCCTAGTTCCAGCTTCTCAGTTGTGAGTGTTTGCTGCTTCTTTTTTTCTTCTGTGATAATAAAATGATCATTTTTGGAGTTTGGGAGTGACTAAGCTTCTTGAGGACTTTGCTTTGAGATTTAGATAATGGTAACAGGCTTTTTTTTAAAAACCACATTCTGACATTTTATAGACCGAACAATTATTGTTCTAGAAGATTAATTGCAAGAATCATCAATAATCACAATGATTATCAGTTGGATCCTCAGTTGTGTTTGTCCTGATTTCCTGCCACAATCTAAATACATGCAGGTCAAGTGAAATAGAAAGTGGTAATATGTTCATATGTACGTTAGTTAGCCTTGTGGTGGATCAGCTGTTTGCAGGGTGTTTCTGTATACTTGATACCTGGGTGGGAACCCCCTCAAGGTATAGAAGATAGATTGATAGATACGTACAGTCATTGTCATGGTTCTTCATCCTGCATTATACATCAGACTGGCCTCACGTTATCCAGCACCAGTTACGAAGCCTGTGCGCCCTTTTGGGGAAGAGAAAATGAGAAAATGCAGAGAAGCTTCTGTGAAGCAGGTTGTAAAACAAATAAATATCACAATGTCTGGTTCCCCATCCATCCTGCAAAGGGAAGCAGGAAGAAAGTATGAGCCTCCAGAAAAAGCTAATTATTTTGGCAGCAGTTTAAATTTCTTTTTGATGACAATATGAATTACCCTCTGTCATTTAAGTAATGCCAAATAAGAAACTACAAACAATGGTATTAATAACCAAGACTTTCACACTGAGATTTGAGGCACACAACAAACATGAATGAATGTGGTAAATAGCTAAGCGATGCTGGTGATGATGATGATGATAGGTAGCTTGATTTGGCGGCTGCTGTAGTACAGTCCTGACATTACAGTATAGCTGTAACGAAATCAGATCAATCAGTTGCCTACTAACAGGCTGGTTATTAACAGGCAACACTTGGTAATTCAATACAAGCAATATCTGGCCACTGGTGGGTCATTGATCCACAGATGGGGAGAAGACTGAAAGAGCATGATGGCTAATCAGCCTTCATTTATTAAAGGAGAAATCTGTAATATATTTGCTTTAATAAATCATAAAATGGCTGTGATGTGTCATCAGAGGTTTAGGAAACATGCTAAGTTGAAATACTCATTACTGTGACAACAACACTACAGCTGTGGTGTCTTCCTTTGAAGCCGGAATAGCTTTTTATTTTTGCCTGTTTCACGTTAATTAGAGTTCAAATTCATGTCAAAAGTTCAACAGAAGAGTAGGTGTCTGTCTGTGGGTCATAAGAAATCATTGATAATCTTTTAGATGGAGGAGATGTCTGTAATAGTTTAACTGAGCAGTATGTTAATGGAGTCTGGCAGGCAGTCACTGAACTCAAATTGCAGAGCTTGTATTTTTGGAGCAGTGGGCTTTTTGTTTTTAAGGCTAACAGGTTTAGCTTTACATTGACAGTTATGAACAGCCGATCAACTGACAGTGCAGGACTCGTCGTCGCTTGTCATTGTCAAATTATGATGTTTTGCTCCTGTAGCCTGCCTCAGCTTGTCTCAGCTTCCTTGATCCTGGGGAGGAGGGGGACGGCGGAGAAATGACTATTGATGGCACCATACCAATTTTCATATGCAATATTGATATCGATACTGCAACCCCTGAGTACCTGCTGATACCAGTCCCATGCCTTTTATCCCCTCTCTGAAACAGCTACGCTGATAATAATATTTTTCATGTATTAATAACCGTTAATAGATACACTTTGCTTAATCTTAGCCATCTAAAAAACATCATGCTCAAACTGTGAAGCAAATATTCTGCTCCCCTAAAGAAAGGAATACACAGTCCACAAGATGACTCGGTTACACAACACTGACGCTTTATTTTATTTAAACTTTTAAACTTGAAAGTTTTAGCAGCGTTTTTATTGGCCAGCACCATTCAAACATTTAAAATGAATTTAATCTGTGTTACATTTGACATTTCTCGTCCCGGCATGTCGCTCAAAGTTTAGCTAAGCAATTTATGCGATAGTTTAGGTTATTGGGTTGTATTGGATTTAACTTTTCTTCATCCACAATATATAAAACAAAGTCTTGTTTAATACAAAAGGAATGCATGCAGACTTGTCAAAACACATAAAATTGCACTGATATCTGTATGAGCTTAAGTTTCATATCTCCCAGAAGGGGGTGCGGCCATGATGTTTTGCAAAATACGTGTATGTGCTGATCTGATGTATGAAGACTTGCTGTTGTTTGATAGAAAGCATCTATACTCTCTCCATGACAAAGTCAAGACCATCTGGCTGGGAGCTTGGAAAAGGCTGTTTCTCGTCCTGCCCGTAGCAGGGCCTGCTGTTCTCAAACTCTGATGCCGCTTAATAGGGAAGAGAACGATAAGAGCTGTGCAAACAAACACACGGAAGGAAGATGTCTGTTCCTTTGAAAAAAAAAAACAGGAACATGTCAGCTTCTTTTCTTTGAATTCTTGACAAAGCTAGAGACACAACTCACATTCTTGCATTTAATTTGCAGTGCTCCAGCCACCTTCCGCTTGCTGCTTTTGTGTTCGCAGGTAGAATTTTTAATCTACCTTACATTTTCCCCTGAGCACAAGTCATAACAGAAAACAACAGTGGTCGAGCAGGTTCTGTACACGTACAGGGCCGGATTTGTTCGACCATATTCTCCCAATCCAAATTTTCACAAAGACCTCTGTTTTCTTGCAGTTAATTCGAACTGACCTAAAGAACAGCAACTTATCCACAATACGAGCATACAATAAGAGCACTGTGTAGGTGTTATATGAAACCCAAGGTTTACTGTAGCATCTTTGTTTCCCTGCCATATGTTTGATCAACAAAAAACAGCATTGTTTCAAGATGTCCTGATTTTCAGTTCCTTCTGTTTCAAGATAAAGACTGCAGTTTCCCTTGTGCAACACAAAACAGCTCAGATGTTTTCGCTCCCTCTAAACCATGCCCCCTTTCTCACCCTTTTCCCTTTTCATTTGCATTCTCCTTTTTCTCAAAGGCACTCTGAGTGTTGCTTACTTCCCGAAGTGAAGCCATATTCAGATCCACACCCAAATCTATAGGCTCACACTCTGTGACATGAATATCAGCAGACAGTTTTGGGACATTGCAGAAGCAACTTCTCTCAATATACATGAGGCAGTTGTCCCACCTGCGTCATCACATTCAAATGTCTTTAGTTTTCCTTTTGCCTACAGTTTTATTTCTTTGATTGCAGGCATTTTAATTTACGAATGAAGAGAGACACCACCTTGTTTGCCCAAGATTTGAAGGTGGATGTTTCAGGAGAAGAGATTCCTTATGATACCTCTCATATCTACACTGGAGAAATCTACGGTAAGACTGTCCTTCACCTTGTAATATAGTCATTTTTATGCATATGATGCAGTCTATGGCATTTTTCAGACTATTTTTTTTATCCTCTGACACTTATACTTCTGTAATTTGGACTCCCAGGTGAGAAGGGTACCCTGACTCATGGTGCAGTTGTGGATGGTAAGTTTGAGGGCTTCATTCAGAGCTACCATGGCACCTACTACGTGGAGCCTGCTGAGAGATACCTGGAGGGAAAAGACGTGCCCTTCCACTCAGTCATCTATCATGAAGACGACATACGTGAGTCCCTCGCAACTTCAGCTACATAAATACTTTGACAGGCAATTTCCTTGTAATCACGGGGTACGTGTAATTGGATGCGCACATATGTAAACGTATGATCAGGAGAGTGCAAGGTTAGGGCAGCTGAGCCGTTGAAGGCAGACTGGTGTGATCGCCCTCCAGGGAGCGCAGATACCCAGGGTGCTCATTAGCTGAGTAACACGATCTTTCTCTCAGGCTACTGGCTCGTTTTAGCAGTCTTTACAATGTTGGTACTGTAACTGAGCACAAAGCTTACTTCACTACACTGGCACCCCCTAATTTGAAATCATCTGTGTACATATAGTATGTGGCTGAGGGGCAAATTAAACAAAAAACGTGAGAGGAATTGCTAATGAGAGCGACGGGAAAGTAACAGCTCACATAGCAAAGCTAGGCTCAAGTGGCGTGTAAGTACATCCATTAGCTGATCATGAATAGCGCCAGAAATAGAGTGACTCAGGGGGTTAAGTAGCTAACATTGTCTCCCATAATCCTAACAGTGTTGTGTCTGCCTCTCTCGCTCAGACTACCCGCACAAGTACGGCCCAGAGGGAGGCTGCGCTGATAGCTCCGTGTTTGAAAGGATGAAGAAGTACCAAGCCTCTGCCATGGAGGAGCTACCCAAGGTGAACTTGTCCACACACCACAGCAAACCATCACAGTGTCCTACTTTGTCAGGGTCAGAAATACCTGTGGATGCCTTGTTTAAGTCTCTGTGTGCATTTTGAAGTTTTATTGACTGGTGGGAACAGCCTGTCTCAGCTTAATTAATGGACATCTACACGATTAATTAGCAGCTCATCTCAAAAGCAGGAAAAAAGTTGTTCTTTGCTGAAAGTATAGTAATTAATGCACCGTTTACAATATTGAACAAGAAAGTTTGTCTAATTAAGCTTGTATGCTGTATTTTTAATGAGTTAAACATTAATTAGCGCAAACAAAAAAGATCTGTAAATATTAGTTACATTAATTCACAAGAGCTTGGAGAAATGTGGGGGAAAAAAATAGAGTAAAAATAATATATTTCCTCATTAAACAGAAAATACAACCATACGCCCTCTGAATTTAAGTTTGTCTCTTTAACCAAACTAAGATGAGCTTAAATTGCCTTGTTAATTCGTCGCAAAACACACTTCATTCAAACTTGACAGACTGAAACAAAATAAAACACAAGAAAATCCTTCTTGTTCTTTCCACTGTTCCAACAATCACCAGCTCTGGTTTGTTCAAAATAAATCCTAAATTCACACAGCTAAATGTGAAAATATTCTGGCTCTGCGGGCTGTTTTCCTCGCACTCTTTCTTGAGATAAATGGGCGCACTGTGCCACTGAATGAGAGTGTGTAGTTGAGTATCATCTCTCTCTCTCAGATCATAAAATTAACTAAATAAAATGGTAAAAATCGTTACCAAAAAAAAATAGATGAAGGACTCGGCCAATTGCTGATGGCTGGTTCGTTCGTCCAATCGCCCAACTCCTATAAAATATAATAAACTCCTATATACGCCATATTGACATTGAATGTGCTTTTGTTCTTATTATTTCTTCCTTTTGCCCACCATATTCTTGTATATGACATGTACAGTACATGTTCCTCAGCAGAGTTGCAGTTCATGAATATGCTCCGGCTGAAAGACCACAGCCTAAAAATACCGAACATTACTTATTTAGCCGCTGTTTGGTTGAAAATGCTATATATATGTTTTATTTAACTGTCTATTTCCTACTCTCCATCTCTGTTGCTGCTCACACCAGGAGCTCCACACTGAGGCGGGCTCTAATGACCCCGTGTTGCTGAGGAAGAAGAGGATGGCCCAGGTTGAGAAAAACACCTGCCAGCTGTTCATCCAGACCGACCACCTCTTCTTCAAGTACTACAAGACCAGAGAGGCCGTCATTGCTCAGGTAACACACAGTCTGCTGTCACTCACTTAACACATGCTGCTGTAGTGCTGTTAGAATCGGATTTACGCAGTCAGTATGTAGCATTTTTGTCTGATGTTGGTGGAGAGGCATATTTTTAACTAATCGAGTATAAAGGCTAATTAGTAGTGGAATAATAACACCTCTTATTCAGTGCAAAGGGTGAGTCATAACACTCACCACAGAGGAACAAAACAACAAAAATCATCACTTTAAATTAGGGTTGTACACAGTAATGCCTGGTTTGAAATTTAAATCGCCTGGAAATACACAACTAATTAAATGGCAACAAATAGCAAATATCCAGGAAAGTTTAACTGCTGTGGAAATTTGGTACGTTTAAGAAATAGTTTGACTTTTTTTTAGGAATATGTGTATTCACTTTTTTGCCACAAGTTAAATGAGAACAGGTGTTAATTAGCAAGCTGAGGTATTGAAGTAGGCGTCTTTTTTGACAGAGCCAGACTAGCTGTTTCTTCTTGTTTTCGGTATTTAAGCTAAGCTAAGCTACACGGCTTCTGGCATTAGCTTCATATTAACAGTATGGACATGAGACTGATATCAGTCTTCTTATCTCTCTCTTGCCAAGAAAGCCCAAAAGCATATGTCTCGAAATGTCAAACTATTCCCTCTAAATTCTAAGAGAAAGTAGACTTGCCAGATGTAGACTGTGGGTATAAGCCTGCCGTGGGGGCCTGTTTCAGGTGGCATATGCCATGTCTGCTACCTCCTTTTTCACAGTCTCCGATGCTGTGGGAAACGGCAGAGATAACCTCAGAGATAACAAACTGTGCACTGAAAAGGGCAAGTTAGCACCTGGTTGCTAACAGTGTGAGCGTAAAGAGCTGATAGCTTTTCTTATGCTAGAATATAGCCATTTTAATGCCACAACTTGTCTCCCAACATGAAAATATTCTACCAAAACAAGTTTTCCCTCTCAACTCTATTTTGTAGGGGCACCAGCACTGCATTCTGGGCTTAGCACCGCCCAAAATGACTGTGATTAGTTTAAAGAAACAAACCAGCCAGAGTGTTTTTCCCCCTTATGGCAGAATGATCATGTGTGGAGCCAGACCAAAGCACTGTGGAGCTAGATCTATGCGAGAATACAAAAAAGTGACATGATTACTCCTCAAATAACCATAACCATAGTGTGTTCATATAAGTTTTGCAGACCTCATTTTTCATGAGCTACTTGATCCAAATACTGAAGGTCCTGCTTCTATTAACTATTAAGTTAATAAGCTTAAATTATTGATATGAATTGAATGAAAGTTTAATGGGGAGGTTTTTACCTTCTTCTCCAGAAGGACTCAGTCCACTCTGCGTTTACAGCGGTGTTGCAGAGTGCAAGTTTTTTTCCCACACAAACTATCTTTGTCATAGCACGGACACTACCTTGCCTGTTATCCAGTTGCTCATAGAATTAGCATAAATTAGCGACAGCTGATATGACCTATCGTTTAACCAGCGAAAGCGTCTGTTTGCACCAGCTAAAAAAAAAAACGAGAGGCTGCTGCCTGAGTGTTTATGCACTGCTCTTTGCTAATGAGAGCAGAGAGATAACAGATTTGCTCTGTGGATCTGTGTGTTTTGCCAACCTCATTGTCTGAACTCGAAGTCAATCACCGGTGCACCAAAATGATTTTTCACATTCACACTCTCCAATTTTCACTCACATTGCAGCAGAATGCTCACAGTGTAGAGAGGCTGGAGACCACACTGCAGTACTATTAGGCTGAAGTGAACAAAACACAATAGAGTACAGTAAAAAAATAAATAAATAATATTTACCTCTCCAGGCTATATGTATACTGTATATTCAGTGTTTCCTGCATTATAGTTGTAGGCAGTTTGGATTGAATCTGTGTCTTTCTCTTTCAGATCTCCAGTCATGTCAAGGCCATTGATGCGATCTATCAGGGCACAGACTTCATGGGCATTCGCAACATCAGCTTCATGGTGAAAAGAATCAGGGTAAGTCTTGTACTGATTTTAAGTCTTGTGTTTGTTTTTGAGTTTACATTTTGGATTTAAACTCTTCATCTCCCTCCTCTTTCGTAGATAAACACCACCAATGACGAGAGGGACAGAACCAACCCGTTCCGCTTCGCCAACATCGGGGTGGAGAAGTTCCTGGAGCTGAACTCGGAGCAGAACCATGACGACTACTGCTTGGCCTACGTTTTCACCGACAGAGACTTTGACGACGGGGTGTTGGGTTTGGCCTGGGTCGGAGCCCCTTCAGGTACTAAAAAACACTCAGTGTGTCATCTGTGACCAGCAAGTGCAAAAATCTGTACTTTTTTTTTAACCCGATGACAAGTTTTATATCACAGTATTACAAAAATGATAGGGAATACTCGACTCAGAGCATGATTCTCTTCTCACACTATTGGTAATAGAAGGGAACATCTCATATGAGAGTGGGAAAAAATGATTAAAAAACAATGCATGTATTAAATAGGAGGTATAAGCTTACATGTGTTTTTGGCAGAGTAGCCTGCTCCATAATGTAGATGAATTAGTAAATGAAAAGTGAGTCACTTTCCATGTTAGACGAGTGTTGGATGAGGAATCTCGACAGCATTTATTTGGCAGAAACCGCAAAATATATAAATACAAGTACGATAGTCAGGGCACCACAGGGCAGGTCTATCAGTACATTTAGATACGGCAGACACGTAACAGCGTGGATCACACAGCTTTTCTGTAACAACAAAACAAGCAGAGCTTGCACGGCAGTGTGAAGTTCCACAAAAAGCAACATGATGTGTCACATCAGCCTACTACTCTAGTTATTTAATAGGCTTCAGATCAGACTTCTATTAGTCTTGACTGTCCCTCGATATTACAACATTATCGTTAGTCCAACATCATCCCAGCCTGTGGGAGTACAAGGGATGCTAGCCGTAGACCTACAACATGCTAATG
>JAJHUR010120807.1:1122-12377 GCA_027495735.1 Lutjanus campechanus | reverse complement strand
AGGGTTAATTGTGTGCCCTGTGGACAAACTGTCTCTTCCTCTGCCTATGCTGACAAAGTTAGCAACTAGCTGATAAACATAGTGGAACATTTAGCAGCTTAAGAGCCACACATTTCCCTCAGGAGTCAGTGGACACCAAAACAGAAATAGAAGCAGAGTGAAAATTGTATTAAAAAACAAAGTCAGTCTTTATCTTACATAAAGTAAAATGTTTCATGTCATGGGTTATGATGTGACTGTAAACCACACTATATATACATTGCCACATTAGCTCAATGGAGTTAGGGGTCCCATTCCATTTGTAGCTGAGTGGGTATGATGGGGTCAGGTCATGTGACTTCCCATCAGATCATGGCATACCCTGTCCTATCCTATCATATCCATCATGTTGCATTATATCCCATCCCATTCAATCATGGTCTGACCCTTCTCATCGCATTAGGTCATATCCCATCTTGTCATGTCGCATTATGCTGCCGCATGATATAAACTGAAGATAGCAGCTGCCATAAAGAAAAGCACTTGCTTTGTCATACTCTGGGCAGCCATTTGAAGAGGATCAGACCTCTAACATCTCAACTTTACCTTCTAATCTATGGAACAAGGTATTTGTCGTTGCAGTTTGCAGAACCACTGCAAAGCAAACACATTTACTGTAATGTAACTCTTGTAAAAAAAAAAAAGAAAAAGCACAGTCGATGAGCATTGATCGGGAGCAGTGCGAGGCTTGTCCTCAAGTGCTCTTGTGTTGCTCTCTCAGGCCCTGCCAGGTAATCCAAGCCTCAGAGGTCGGTGAGTTTCCCGGCAGGGTGAGGGAGGCGAGGCTGCAGGGTAAACGGAGACAAAATACTCTGGCGGTGGATTCAGATGTGATTTCTGACACCTTTTAATGTACTTTTTTCCCCCACAGATCAACAACAGACACTCAGATGCTGCTGGGAAGTTTAAGGCACAAGGAGCAATCCAATAACTATGTTTAAAAGCTGATAAATATGCAAGCTGCACTATCATCAGCTGCGTGCTGAAAGGGCTTTGACAATGAAAAAGGAGACTGTATTATATGCAATGCAGAATCGCCGCGTGCGCTAGCCTCCTCATCAGCATTTCAGACGGAAAGAGAGAAAGTTTGCATTATTCTTCTCCTTGACAGGAAGCTGGTCTGCAGTATTGTGGCATCTTGGCTTCCACAGGGGTGACTCTGAGATCATTTCTGGGTGTCTGCCAAGTGCTTTTCACCCCCCAAGCACTTTTGATTCTCACAGAGTGGGTCTGGCATGCCCAGCTCTAATGATCAATGGTTCCTAATGGAGGAGCGGTCATGGACAGAATGAGATTTTAAAAAGGGCACCGAGATTCTGTGCTTTTTTCTGAAATCAATTGTGGCAATTTAATTTTTATGATCCATTCAAATGTGGAGGACTCATCCTAAGAATACATTATGCAAGTGCTTTAGTCTTTAAAGGAATAATTGTTTGACATTTTGAAAATGTGGTTATTTGCTTTCTTGCTGAAAGTTAGATGACAAGATCAGTGTCTGTATGCTTAGCGTAGTTTAGCATACAGATGAGAAACAGCAAGCCTACTTCGGCTCAAAGGTCTGCCAGCGCTGCCAAAACTCATTAATCAACATTTTATATCTCATGTGTTTAATCTGTGGCAAGATGAAGAGAGAAGACATTTGTGGTTTTACAGAGGGTTACGTGCCAGACAATTTCTTGGCCAGGTGCAGTGACTCTCAGTGAGTCTCCTGGTGGTGACTCAACCAGGAAATCCATGAGCAAGGCCAAAAAATTGTCCCACACGTAACCTGCAAAACCAGAAATTGCCATGTTTTTTTCAGTCCGTCCTCACCAGAAAAATGGATGTATAGGTCGTCTGCACAAGCAGGTTATTATGAACCATTTTTATGATTATTGTTAGACCTCTAGTGGCCATGGTAATTATGATAAGAGAAGTATTAAGAGTGAGAACGTCTGCATGTACAGGTTGTTGGAGTGGATGGAAACAAACAGAAGACTGGGGTTTGTGTCCTGTTTGAACCCAGAAGTAAACTTTGAGTTATTTTACATTTTAAGTTTTGTTACGTACATGACTTTGTTACATACCTAATGTGCTTAATTAAATCCAACAATGTTTTCCTAAACCTAACCAAGTGCTTTGGCATGCTTTGACCTAACCAAACTACTGCTGTTTAACAAAATTAACTACTTGCTTAAAGGAACAGTTCACCCCAAAACCAAAATTTCTTATTTTTCTTCTGGGCTATGGTGCTATTTGTCTAGAGATATCGACCATAGAGATGCCTGCCTTCTCTTAAACATAATGGGACTAAAAGGCCCTCACCTCATGATCCTCAAAGTGCCAAAGAAATACATCTTACCAGGTCATGATTTCTGGAAAGAGTCATTGCTTTTTGAATGTTGTGTTTGTTTGTTTGGCACACTGAGGGCCACAAAGCAGGTGCCATTTAGTCCCATTATAACTGAGAGAAGGCAGACATCACCACAGCCAATATCTCCACAAACTCTGCAACTCACACCAAAAAAAAATCATGATGGATAAATAGCAGTACAGGTAAGAAGAAAAATATGTATCTGTGATTTGGGGGTGAACTTTCTTTCTGCATCCAGTGATGTTACAACGAAACAAAAAACTACAGGCTGTGTCAGTTTGGAATTTTTAGTCTCTGCCTCTGGGTAGCCAGGGGTTGTGCTAGATGAGTTTTTTTTTTTTTTAATCACCTAATGCTACGTCTTGACCACAAAGTAATAGTGAAAGGTGGGGGTGGTAATACACAGCAACGTGGGCGTGGACTTCTGAAGCTTGCGTGAAGCGCCTCCTTGTAAGTTTAGGCAGGCTGTCAGCAAGGCTTGATGAGCAGGAAAACTCGATTTTCTTGATCCCTGTAGAACGCACTGAGGAATGAATTGCATCATTTAACTACATTTACCATCAACACTCACTGGACATTAGCATCAAAAGTGGTGAATTTTCCCTTTAACATAATGGCTGTACATCACCCCTCCATTCCAGCCTCATGTGACAGAATATATTAAGAAGTTTCTTTATTCTTTTGTTTTTATATTTGTCCTTCTTTCCTCTTGCTAATTTCATCATGGCAGTTAATATATTCACAGAGTGAAAAACACACATTCTACGGTGCAGTAACTGAACTGCTGAGCAAACGCAAATTCCTTTTTTTTGTTTCACTGTTTATCTGCATTGGTGTCCTTATTTAGCAATATGTTATTCCTGCCCTGCTGAGCATTGCTTATTGAAGCCAGCAGTATAGTTCTTTAAAGGGTCATGCCATTTATTGTAATACTGAGGCTGCTTATTTAGACGTTAAGTTATACAAATGTCACAGTATGATAAACTGACTGAAGATAAAACTCTGCAACACAGAAAATGAAAAGAGGAAAAGAAAGAAGAAGAGCAAGATTAATGTGGCAGAAACAGACTTTTGCAACAGTCATATTGATATGAAATAATAGGGTCAACACAGGTGTTATGAATGATACTAATTAAGGTTCAGTTTGATTTAGTGCAGCAGAGTCTTCCCAGTGAGTTAAATGGCACAATAGTAGCACCCTGAGCCTGTTTGTATAAACGGAAGTGAACTTTAGTTAGTATCACTGATAACACTTGTGTTTGCCGTGAAAATGGCTGCTGTGAAAAGGGTCTATTTATAGATGTGAAGGAACTTCTCATTTATGCTTTGAGATGAGAGGCCTCAGAGCCCTTCACACTTGACATGCTTTATGTTGGGAGTCTCTGGGTGTACAGGGGTGCAGATAAGATGCTCCCCGGAGAAATTTCAGTATCCCCTGATAATAATGACTGAGAAACGGCATTGACCGAGAATTACACATATTGTTTGCCTCCTCCCAGGAGGCGTGATTCTTGAGGACTATAAGTGCCTTATAAAGCATCATATGTAATTGTGTCAAAGCTTTTGGTATCTGACTGTGTGTTGTAATAAACCTATATATTAAAGTAAGAACAACTGGAGCTCACTGAAGTGTATTCCTTTATTCTTCTAAGTAAAGAAGTACACATTTTACACATCAATTAAGAAAAGTTATTTTTTCCTTTCATATCACATTTTGGTCATTTTGTATCAAATATTTCAGAATGTGTGCTCCCATCAAATGAATGCCCACTGCTCAACATCTTTTGTGCAGATGTTGGAACTTTGGTGACACCTACAGGTTTAAGTGTGTAAGTGTGTAGAGTTGTGTGTCAGCACTGCTCGGAGGAGTGACATTAATAGTAGTAATGGCATTAGTAGTTTTGGCAAAAGTAGAAGTAATTTTAAAAAAGAGAAGATCAGTTCTGTGAATTTCCACATACTGTGATGTTCTTTTATTTACTGTTTGTAAGGTATAATCTTGCATGAGAGTTACTTACAAAGATTGTAATACCTCTTTTTGAATATCATATTTTGAAATTTGGTGTTTTTGTGCAAAACAATGACTTTTTTTAAATGTAATAATATTTTTGTTACGTGTAAAATTTATATACACAAATGTAATTTTCTTCCATATTTTTTGGCCTCTTTCAATACTTAAAACACAGAAAAAGAGAAGTGTCTTAAGTATCTCTGAATTTATTGCATTATATATACTGTGGGTTTTTCTTTCTTTTAAAAATATATATATTTAGGTATTAATTATTTGTTTTAGTTTAGCTTTTTTTCTTTCTCCCCAGTTTTTTTTATTACAGATCTTAGATTTCTTTTGGCCTTTTGTCTTTATTGAGACAGGACAGGTGAAAATAGACAGGAAATGGGGGAGAGAGTGGGGGGTAGACACGCAACTAAGGGCCACAGGTTGGAATCAGACCCACGGCTGCTGCTGAGCCTCCATACATGGGGTGCATGGTCTAGCAACTTAGCCACTAGGGTGCCCCTTCTCCTGAAGTTTTAATTTTTATTTTTTTAATTTAATGTTTATTTATATGGGAACAAGTATGTAGCATCGTGCCACACACCACAGCATTCACAGCCTCGGCTAATTTGCAGTGTCCGTCCCTTGATGGGGCTTTAAAATACATAAAATTCAACAACAAGAGACCAATAAATACATGCATTAAGAACACAAAAAAAAATTTCTCTCCTTGTTACAATGTGCTGCTCAGATCTGTTGTTAGGTGTGTTAATGCCTGTTATTTGAAGATGTTTAATAAAGTTGTACAGTTGTAACTGAAGTCTTACAGTCTCAAATACTTTTTATGGCCAGATTTACATCCCAAAAGTTATATAACTTACATCTACCACATACGCACATTCTTGATAAAATATGGTGAATATATTCTTCCACTTCCACTCTTCACTTGAAAAACTTCCAAGGTTATAGGATTTTAAGATAATGACACTAAACGACTTATAAAAGAACACCTAATTAACAACTTATTTGATGTGCTGGAAAGTGTAGCTGATGGATTCCCAGAACAGCATGTGGGGAAACATGAAGGTGAAGAGAAAGACGTGTCCTTTGTTACAGCACCCACAACCTCTCTTCTTATTTCAGAGATGGCTGTGTGGACTTCAGATTGGATGCAGCAGCACTGGCTGAGTCCCAGAGTTTTTTTTTTTTTTTATGCTGAGGGAAGTGCAAGTCATCGTCAAGGGCAAAGACCAGTGGATACAGAGTCTGCTTTGGAGTTAGGCCAGATGGCATGTGACACAACTGGAAAGACACTGCAAAACAGTACAGGGCATTTCAGGGACATTAAACAAACATACCCAGTAACATTTGTGCAACAACAACAACAATAAGAATAAGAATAAAGTGCATATGCAATGGACACAGTCTAACCTCATAAAAGATATTAAAAGCCAAAAAATAAAATAACGACAAATATATGTATATATGTGTATATCTCCGCCAACAAGTCCCAGGTTACATCTGCATATGTAGTGAGGAATTTGAATAGATTTAATAAAAGGTTTCAAGTGTATATTTTATCACTGTAATTACATGTATGATTCCAGTGAACAAATTCCAGTGAGAAACATTAGACTACTTGGACAGAGGAGGACAGAGGACTGATAGAGAGTTGAACATTCTGATGTCACAGTGAAGTTGACCTTTGACCTTTTGGATATAAAATCTCATTACCTCATCATTTTATTCTTTTAGATGTGATTAGATGTGTGTGGACTTTTTGTCAAAGGCAGTGTATAAATTCTTGAATTATGGCCAAAAGCATGTTTTGCGAAGTCACAGTGTCCTTTAACCTCCAAAATCTAAGCAGTTAATCACTGAGTCAAGAGAATGGGACGGATGTTAGGTCACGGTGAGCTTGAACTTTGACCTTTGACAACCAAACTCTAATCAGTTCATCCATGAGTCCACGTGGACCTTTGCACCAAATCTGATGAAATTCCCTCAAGAAAATCTAATAAATTCATCGTTCATGAAGACACGTGATGTCATATGAAATTTTGTTCTATTCATTCATCAAAGCACAAAGCGCCAGACTTAAGAACTGTTTCTTTCCCTGAATCAACAATCGCTGCATGACCCCTCACGTGCAATATGACTTTTTCTAGGGCAAACCCACTGAATCTAGTGCAATACATTATTCTTGTGCAATTTAGTGCAATATCACATTTATTCCAGTGCAATGATTACAGTTATTCTTCTTTGATAACTTTCAGACGCACACACTTTTTTTGAGTTCATGAATTCAAGTTGGAGGTTATGAAAGCTTAAAAATTCAGATGTACTCTTTGATTACGGTATTTAAATTAAAATAATTGATTAAGTCAGTTCAAATATTTCCAGTACATGCTACCCAGATCTGTCATTCATCCTACTCAATGCAAATAATTTAACAGAACTTAATAATTTAAGTATGAAAATCCATTATTTCATTTATTTATTTTAAAAATCTCTTACTTACCCTAAACTAAAAAACAGTGAAAAACAATTTAAAAGCACAAGTCAACTTTTTTTTAAATTCAAAAGTTGAATACAGATACTCATTTTCAAAAAATATTGTGAGCAACAAATTACAGTGACTAAACAGTGGTTCCAAAAACCACCTTTAGGGGGCATATTACCTACATCTCTCTATCTCGTTCTGTAACACATTTGTAAGGACTCAAAGATGTTTTTCCAGCATAACAGGGAGGGAAACTCCTCCAGGGAGATACAGATAAATGTCCATTAGTAGCAGTAACAAACAACTGCCACCTGATGGTGCTATAACACAGGGAACATGAGTAAAAGCCATTGCAGTGCAGTTTGAATCTTTAAATAGCAGCGATGTACTTGTAAATCTCCGCACTGTAGAATCATGAATCACCATCCACGGCAAACAGTTCAATCTACTCAGAAATGCAGAGCGAGACATGCTGGCAATAAATATCACACTTTCATGCTACACCATATGGTGATTGGTGAACCATGACTTCACTGATCCCACTCAAAATAAATAGATTACACATAATTCACTCCAGCACTACAGGTCCCTTTGGATTTCATTTTTCACTAAGTGTTCAGTTGTTGAGTCATGGTCATGCAACAACCTTGGGAATATTCTGCAGCAAGCTAAATATTCCCAAAAGCACTGAGGAGAAAATTGGAAGTGCCTTTATCTATTTTGCTCATAAAATATGTAACACCCTGCCCAAAGATGTTAGAGCGCCTGACACAGCAGGCGCTTTTAAAAACTAAAATATTATCCACTGACAAATCCCCCACTTCCCAACAGTCAGTGTATTGCTCCTTATTTCATGATTGTTTGGTGATTGTTATCAGACACTGAGAACAGTAATACCAACATTCTGTGTGGTATTGCTTTATTGCAGTATGACTTTTTCAACATAATATGTAATGTTATGTTCATTGTCATGCCAATATTACTTTTCATTATTATTGTATGATGTGCAATTTAAGTTTAATATAACGAGCTGGATTCATTATAATGTACAAAATTAATAATTATTTCATTATTAATATTGTGCAATATTATGTTAATTATCAGGTGCAATATTCCTTTTTTTAACATTTCTTTTCAATATCATTGCAAATATTACTTTTCTATTTTAGTTTACATTTTTTTGTATCCTTATGCACTTATTTTTTTTATATTTCACTTTATATTTAACTGTAAACCAATTGATTTATAGCTGAACAGAAATTTGAGGAGCATTACATTTGTTTCAGCAATCAAATCACTTGAATGAGTTAGATTTGAATCAGAAAATCAAAGTTCATTTACATGGTTCAGCTTGTGCCCCATGTCTCTCTCAGACCTTCCAAAAACAGGTTTAATTAGTTTATTGTGGCTTTGTTCCACTTTGTTTGACGAAACCCCGGAGTGATTATCAAGTCACTGAGTTTATTTCACCACACAACCTCTTCTCCAGGTAAAGAGGAAATGAACATTTTTGCTGCGTCATCGTTTTCCAAATTTAGCACGCCACAGTTTGGCTGAGGAGCTGGTGGAATCAGATCTGACCCAGCAGCTCCGGTATTATCACTGTATTCATCAACGACAGATCCCAGGCCCATCTGCTCCAGCTCCTCATTTATTATTAGTATTATTAATATTATTTTTACATCATCTGTAAATGTTCTTCATTACTACTGTCAGCAGATTTATAGCTGCTGCTGTTATTAATGAACAAATGCATGCACATTAAAACCTTGGGCAGAGTGGGTGATAAACCTATGTAAACTTCTGACATAAAATAGTATGAAAGATGATTATGGTAAGTCATGGGTAAACTTATATGCTTGTATTTGATCGGAACATCAGCTAACTTTTTAACTTTTTTGTAGTTGACAAGCTACCTATAAAATAGCAAAAGTACCACTAGCTACTCTACTATATAGAAAAACATTTGGAGACTGTTGGTAAAATAGCCTAAGCTTCATTTTAGATAACCCATTTGTGTGCCTCTTATGTTAGCCATAAAATAATGGGGCTCACAATATTAAAGCCTCTGTACACCCACACAGGTGTTTCCAGTTAACCTGCTGATTAGACCTGCGCTCAGGACTGCACGGGAGTGCAGACTGCAATAGATTAACATCTTCTTGAGCCTCCTGTTAGCTTTGTTATACCTGTAAGGGTGGGCTAAATCACATCTTTATCATTCTTATTGGTTGGTGGGATTTGTGACCTAATAAATTTCCATCAAAGCTGCAACCCACCTTCAACCTGAGCACAAGTCTAATCAGCCAGGTTAACTGAAAACAGCTGTGGGGGTGTTCAAGGGCTAAGGCTAGCTCTTACCTCGCCTTACTCGTTAGCTAACGTTACCTGAACATTGGCGACTTGAAAGCTAGTTCGCTCTCCCTGTACAAACTGTACATTAAGAGTGAGGTCTGCAGAAAAGGACTTTTCCTAACACTAGCAGCAGAAGCACTACTAGCTCTTTCAGCTAGCCAGTCACAGCGAAAGGTAAGGTAAGTGCTTGTTAGCAGAGCACGTTAGCTAATTAGATGCACTCACTTCAAACCGTTGTTGAGCTGCATTATTTTACGACTTAATCTGCGTGCAGCCCCGGTCAAGCGCCTTTCTAGAGAGAGATGGTTTCATGTTAGCTGTACTGATATTACATGAGAAGCATAAACCACTGACATATATAAATATTATTTACAGTCAGTGACACAAACTGTGGCAAAATGCCAAAGCCATAAAATGATGGAGTTCAGAGATATTGGGACTGTAGCAAGCTAGTGGTTAATCTAGTTTGTGGTTACAAATGCAGACTTCACTCCTGAATACCAGTGGTAAGATGCTAATTAAAATTATTCTCATTATTTGTATTGTATATGTTTCTTTACTTATTGATCAGTTAAATTTTCCATACATTCCACTTCCATCCAAGGCTCCATGTCATGGCCGTTACAACTGTGCGTGTAACATTGAAGTCATGAGAAAATTAAATAATGTAATAGGTACAAAGGTAATGTTAAATAAGGTGATAAAAAACAAAGTGCAAGAAATCTAATAGAAAAAGTGAACAAATAAGATTTAAAAAACAAACAAACAAAAAACCCCAACAACAACAAAACAAAAACAATATATTAAAATAGTTTTACCTGCTCTGCAAGAATCATACCATTTTTCCTGGAAATTATACTTAACCGTAGCTGGGTAATGTCATATTTTCAACAATTAGACAGCATGTAGTTAACATGTAGCCTAGTAAACAACAGAGATACATGATCTGATGATACATGAGTTACTGTGACAGCACATAAAACGGGGCAGATCCTCCGATTATTGGTTATTCATAGAAGTGTCTAAGTGACTGGTCAGCTAAAAGATTTGTGCCTGCCAAAGACCATTTGACACATTACTGAAGAGCCCTCTACTGGAGCATGAACCATTTAGTATTGAACCATTGAACCTATTTAGTATTTATGAAGTGCACATAGCCTTCAGTGTACACATGCATCTCCTTTATGATGGACAGAAAAATTACATTACATTAAAATTACTTTATGCATTCATTAAATAAATGAATGCATAAAGAAATAAATACCAAACACCTAAATAAATTAAAAATAAATTCAATTTGCTAATGAAAAATTGATTTATCTATGTATATCTACATTTAAATGCTCATGGCATTTTTGTCCTTCATACTTGTTGAGGGTCATTTCATTTCATTCACATAAATTCACTGTCAAACATTTAACCCACACACAAACACACAATTGTAGACAGGCACAGAAACACTAAAAGTTATATTTGGCAAAGGAAAAACATCTTAAGAAATACTGTCATTGTTGAGATATTTTGAACATCCATATCCACACAGTATAGACTGGATTTGGCATTAATCTGTAGGCAGATGGCGTCTATGGATATAAAATGTATGTATTCCCAGTCTTGTCACATGGGCTCTTTGTTAAAGGCTATGCTGCACGTTACAATGCAACATCATTCTGCAGAAAGATGATGTTGCAGGGGCGGGAGGAGGGGAATACATGAGAGGGAGTTGGATGTCAGTGTATTTTCTCTCTGAAGTTGAAAAGTGGGCCTGAGAGAGCAAATACATCATATGACGGTATGTGTGCAATGAGATATAAATATTAAGATGATGAGTAAGCGATAGATTATACGCTATTTTCATGTTAAATGCCTGATGGGTGCATCATTTTTCTGTTGCACATGAGAGTACAGGGTTCAATTTTAATGTGTTCTCTTTTTTTATTCACCAATTTCCCAGTCCCAGTATTTTTTTAATGGTTATCAAATAATAGCAAAGACTAAAGTTGATTGTT
>JAJHUR010120804.1:0-16286 GCA_027495735.1 Lutjanus campechanus | reverse complement strand
TTTATTTTGAAAAAGCCATTGAGGTGACAGAAAGAGAGCAAAGATGATAAAGGTCCCTCGCTTGTCCATTGTAATTACACAGTGAGAATCTGTCTAATGACTTCCAAACAAACTTTATTTTTTAATATGAATGTGTTTATGTAGTGACATGCTTCTTTCTGTTGCCTTCTGCACCTGAACCTGCTGCCATGTCCCATAGATGTACATACATTTAGAGGGCATCACTCAAATGAAAAAGAAAATTTTATAAATATCAAATCTTAATGGTGATTTAAAAAACGAAACTCTGAACTTCTTCTGAATAAGAAGAGTAATAATTGACTTTATATCAGCAGCATACTGACTCTGACAAGTTCCCCACAACCCAAAAGCTGTACTTCCACCACATGGAACTTGACCCTGCCTGGGTTTAGTACATCTGCTTTGTTTCTTACTGCTGATAAAACTCCCTCAGTGTAGGCGGAACTGATCATCATAGCAACGCTACTCCAGCAGTTGGGAAACAACACGCACACACAACAAAGTGGTTTTGAGAAGCTGCATCCTTTGTTCGCTGACAAACTGTAGACAACACTGTACATTTACTGCCAGAGTGACAACTTCACTGCTCACCTCTTCCTCTGCTCCGCTGCATTCACTGTCACAGTCTGCTGCTTTCTCTGTCTCCCCCAACAACAAAAAAGGATGCACACAAAAGGAGCTATGCTACTGATTCTGACAGTCAGTACAAAGTTATGCTGTTCTTGATTGCACTTCCTCAGTGTGGTTTTGTGGGTTACCATTTTTGAGTGATAAAAAAATAAAAATTGGTCTCTGTTGATGGTTGCTTTTCTGTTTAAAAAATGTGCAGGATGTGCTGTGCCATATGACCATTGTTCTACACTGCTCACATTACATTTTCAGCTTGGAACCTCAACTGCAGGCAGGGTTGCCCGGTCTGCACTTTACCCCGTAGAATTGGGCTCTTTTGAAGTGTTGCAATGTGATGATTTTTTTGTGGCTTTTATTATGCCTTTATTGGCAGACCAGTCGAAGTGAAGACAGGAAAGGAGGAGAGAGATGGGGGTATAACATGCAGTGAAGGGCTGCAGGCAGAAGTTGAACCCACAGGCGCTGCAGGGGATCAACAGTACATGGGGTCCTTGCTCTGCCAACTGAGCTACCTGGCCACCCATGGGATGATTTTTTTTTTTGGTCACTGGTTGGATGACCCTATTGACCCATGATCCATGCAAATTACATTAATAATATCTGTAAATACACATCTGCATTCTAAATGAAATAATTTATTTATAGCTAAATCCTACCAAACTGACATGGCAAACATCAAACACATGCCCTTACAAATACTGTACCACATGCCTGTGCAGTCCACCTGCCGGCACCTGTTTTATTAGCTGTTGGGCTGGTTTTGTCACACAGACCTGGCAACCCTGTCTGAGGGTATGCCAAAAAACTACCAGGCACCAACTACATCCACAATGGAAAACCAAAAAAGAGCGAGTCCAATCAAACTGAACCATACAGTGGAAAAGTAACTTTAGTCTAGCTGTGATCCAGGATCATCATGCTCTGTATCACATCCTGGATGGAGTTCAGGTGGAACCCACATGTTCTCTCTGTGCTGCTACTGACCACCAACTCTTTAAACATTCATCCCAGAATAAATTGTATAAATGTCTGAGAGGCTGAAAAGTCCAGGTTCTGCCATCCAGGTCAATGATATGTAGTATGACTATTAATACACCCAGGGGCTGTAGAATAGCAGAATGATCAGTCGGGTGTGTATGCTAGTTTGTTCCATGCTACACTTCCACGCTGTGGGTCCGGGCTACAGCCCTGCTTCTGTTTTTTTCTTAGATTTCCCATCTCCCAGTACTCCTCCGTCTCTTTCTGGCTCCCTCACCTGCCCTGCATCAGCCTCGTTAGCCCTGCAGTATTTCCCCCAGCCAATCAGCTCCTCTCTTTTTCTCTCCTTTCATCACCTCATCCCCCTCACCTGTGCGTCGCCGCCCATCTCTCCACCTGCACATCTTCCCCTCATCAGTTTAGTTTGTATTTAAGTCCAGCTTTGGAGTTGCATTTTTGCTGAGTCATCTGATCAGTTTGGTGTTCTGTATCATGTTTTTTTTTTTATATATATATATTCTGCTTCACAGTGCTAAACCTGGAGCCTCTAGTTGTCTGTTGCTGAAACAGTTTTACATTTTTGCTTCATACGTATGGGAAACTATGGACAGATGTGTGATTCCAATCATAGAAAATAGTTTTTCTGCACACAGTTAATTTAGAAACTGTTATTTCTTCCTACTGCAACCAGGAGCCCTTTTTATTTTTATTCAAATGCAATAAAAAATAAAACAGGTCAGTGTCATTTCTTAATACTGTTGGCTGTATGCGCTGCTGTGTTTCCACACGGCTGGTTTACTACTGCCAGAGAATTACAGCTCCCGCTCCTCCACAGACCCTCAGCCCACACAATGCATCCATTTAGACGTTTCTGCCACGGCCTCCTTTAATATTAACGACGGTGGGGGAAAGCATGTAAAAACAAAAGCTGCATTATTCCGGAGGAAATTCATAACATGAAATATTTAGTGTTGTTTTATTTGACAGAAATGCTGAAAGAAAAGAAACATGCAGCACAAATGCACACACATGCTTTTTCCTCCCATGATTCCACTGGGGTCTCCTGCCAGGCAGTCTTCTGGAGCGTTCTCCTTTCAGGCTGTAGCACATGGCCTGTCTGTGATAAAGGGATGTGGAGAGCAAGAAGAAAAAAAAAGCTTTTAAAGTTGTATTTGGCGTCCCGGCGCTCCCCTGTCAGCAGGCAGCAGACTTCTTATGAGATTAGACGTTTTTAGGCAGCCAGTCAGCCGACTTCTCCGTCTCCTCTGTCTCTGTCTCCGGCTCCGCTCAGGCTAAGTTTGGCCGCCGTGACCCCGCGGGGTTTCGCTGCGCCCCGTCCGTCTCGCTATCTGCCGCCGCCGCTCTGAAGGCCGGCCAAAATGGTCTCGGCGGTGCTGGAGTGGTAACTGAGGAAGGGGGTCAATAGGAATATATGCTGCTTTAAAAACTCACGAGGAAAAACTCAGAGACCTTAAGATGATTCTGCAGTTGTTGTCCAAGTTTGTTGGGTCTGTGTTTTTGTAATGCTAGAATGTGAAGAAATATTACCGTAATGAAAATCAATATTTTTATATTAACACTGGATTGTATGACCACTCATATGTGAAAAGAGTCACTCTTAGGGGCTATTTCCACGAAATAATTTTCTCCCAGCTGAAAAGGCGTTCCCCTGAAAACGAGGAGTTTTTCAGCTGAAATGCTTTGGTTGCTATGCTACTGAATGCCTGTAGAATTTGTTTTTCACAGATAATTCTGCAGAGTTTGTGTATTAAGTATTATTACATCGCTTGGTCATATACTTCATTCTGATTGGTCAATTCTTGCATTCTGTATATTTCTGTGTAACAGACTGCTGCTATGAAGAACAGACTGTTGTTGTTGTTGTTTGTTTTGGTAAATAGCCATGTCCCCTTCCACTCTTTAGGGCAGTGGTTCCTAAACTGGGGGGTGGGCCCCCATAGGAGGGTGCAGAGGCACTGCAGGGGGGGCGCAGTAGACCAGCTTTGTCCAGCTTCTGAAAGGGGGGCATGCCAGAAAAAAAGTTTATGAGCAGGATCCTCCATCACCATGTGCAGGTTTATTTATTTCACAATAATGACCTGCTCACATGAACATCATCCCTAACATACTGAATATATGAGCAGGACACAGTAGCACAGCTTCTTTTCCTGTTTTCCAACTCCGACCAGATGAAAAACACTCAATCGTGCTGCACTCAGGGCAAAACAAAGAGGCTCAGTGGATTTGATTCTTAATAATCTTGATTACAATTTTTTTGAGTGCCCTCCTGCATTCTTCACAGCAAGTTGTGTGAAACACTAATTACCGCAGATGAACGTTACTAGTACACTGAGCTAATCTAATGTTAGCTAAATAACAATAAGGATGGTGCCCTGTTTCCTGGTTTCTCTTCTCTTAATGCCAATCGAAATGCACATTTTTAAACCATATTTTTATTTAGCTTTGATTTAGAAGGGTTACAGAGGTGAAATGTTATGGTTGAGGCATATCTGATAGCAATATTATTTAATGAATTTACCTAAAACTAGAAAGTTTACCAGTGCTTGAGCAGTAGCAAGTGAAACAGAGGTTCTTAGGGTATAATTAACCCTTTTTAACATTTTTATCCAAAAAAAAAAAAAAAAGATTCTAAAACAGATAATTGTAATAGAACATTTTTATACCTGTTATCAGTAAGTATCAGTTTTAAATGTTTCAGACTTTTAACACATTTTTAATTGTTTGAAGTTGTGAATTCTTCTTGTTTTGTGGAACTGAGCAAGTTTAGAAATAAAATAAAAAAATCAAAGCAAACCAAAACATTTTGTAAATTACGCACATTTGATATAAGTGAAAGTGAGTGTTGGTATCAATAATTTTTTTAAATTATTTTTGGCAGAATATGATTTGTGCCAATTCTCATGAATGGGTGAGAACTTTAGCAGCACTGGAACTAAAAATCTAACGTTTGTCTTGAGAGCAGAGATCAGGGGTTCATTCAAATCTAAGAGGTTTGATTTGAATATTGTTTGCGCACAAGAATACTTTTTGGCCTGACAAGTAAAGGTCAGATGATCATTGAAGACATTAAAGTTCTTCCTCCGGTGATGATAAATATCCACAGTAAGCTTGTTGAGGTAGCTTGGACGAGGCCGTTTCCTTCCTCAGGCCCCACTGTAAGTAACAAAACAAGAAAACAAGAGACGACGTTACAGAAAGTCTTTGGCAGAAAATAAAGCTCATTTAGGTTATTAGTTACCTCTGGTGTAAGTAATCTTATTCTAAACAGAAAACTGTGCAGGGAGCCTTCAGGTAGTCCATTAGCAGAGCACTGAGGGGGGAAAGGGGAAGAATTATGTAACAGTGTACGAGGCAAAAAGTCCAACTGCAGCAACTTGTGTGGATTTGAATAATAAGCTTTTATTACAGAGGCATGGAAACAGCACCTACATGCATCCAAATTCATCTTAATTTGCTCTGCTTTCAAAATCCTGCCTTTTCTAAAGAATAATGATCTGCATTTTGGGAAAGCAGCAATTAAGATAAAGGTAAATTGCTGCATTATTTTGGAATATGAAGCCCTTTAATAGTTTTAGTATCACTGACCTGGATGTAAAACACAGAGCTCAGCACTACCTGGACCTGAAAGTTAATGTCATTAAAACCTCATTAACTCTCTGCTCATCGTTGCCTCCTGCTGCTGTCTGTTTTGGGTGCACAGCGGCGGCGCTCAGCTCGCCATCCCACCTCTCTCCGACCTCCCTGATTGGCCGGCCTTGCTTTGAAGCCTCACCAATTAAATCCATTGTCCTGGCGGCGAGGGCACTCCCCCCTGTAGGTTAATTATGTCATTACCCGCTTGTTGGTGAGATTGTTTGATGAAATATGAGTGTAATAAAAATACATGGCCAAAGGCGATATTAAAATGAGGCCCAGAGCTCTACGAGATCACATCGGCTCCTCTATGCTGTCAGCTTCATCATTCACATCACGAGGTAAATGTTCACGCTGATCCAGGCAGGCAGGAACACAAATAAGATGCTCGGAGCTCTCAGACAGACACAGATTGGGACTGGAGGGGACCGCTCATTCATCCCAAAATGTTATTTCTATGCAAATGAAAGGGGCAGGAATTAGAGACAGGGAAGCGGAGATGGTCATGAGTCCCGCCGGTTGCCATGGGGACTGAAATCTCATATCATCAGAGTCAAGTGGGGCATGAAGCAGATGAGTCGAGAGCCAAGAGGGCAGAAGAAGAGGGACGAAGAAGAGATGGGGTAGTTTTAAAGAAAATGTAACTTGCTCTCCACCGGGATTGTCTGAACAAAAGGGGCAAAAAGTTCAAAATGTGAACAGTTTGTCGTATTATGTTGTATTCTGACTGCAACACACGGCACATCTCAGTTTTACAGTTAATAAGTCTTCACGTAACAGATCATTTCATACGATTTTTTCTGTTGTCTTTCTTTATCCATGATTAAAAAAAAATCTCCAACATGATTTTCACCATGAAGTGCAGTTTCTGATGAGGCTAACCTGTGTTGCAATAATAATAATAATAATAAATGTGTATTCTGAGTTTGTCACACCACAGAAACATGTTGTTAACCTTCCAGCCAAATTTTAGTGATTAAAAAAATTGCTAAGTATATAAAATTAGGTCTCAGAATCTCTCTGATCTCTGGTTTCTGAAACAGTGAGGGTGTGTCCACCACTACGACCTGAAAACAAGCTGAAACATGGACGCTCTTGTCCAGCAGCTTTCTTGGACACATGTAGACATGTGTGAGCCTCCAGAGCCAGAGGACGGTGACAGGATGGTATTTTCTTTCTTCTGTGTCGGGTTGTTGGAACTGAAGTGAGCTGAAGTGAACTGCTGGTCTGATCTGGACCGAGAGAGTCGCTGAAGGTATGTTCAAGGAGGGTGCGGGGAGGGGGAGGCGGTGTCGTTAAGCCCATCTGATGAATTAGGAGCAAAAACTTACTGGTCAGAGTTTTATGTTGTGCTCTTGGGGATTCTGGAAAAGATCAGTTTGTCTCACGTGCTTTTCTTTTGAATGTGAAGAACTGTCTGTTTCATTGTTTTTTTCTTCTTGTTGGATTGTGTTCACCCGGGCAGTGAGTAATTCTTTGCACCGTCTCTCTCTGGAGATCACTTATATGTTGGGGTGTAAATTCTCGCCTCATCCTGAAGCCTTTAATCTCCTGTTGTAGCGTGCAGAGAGCATCCAGGTATTTGTTGATGGATTCAGGGACACTGGGCTGTATGTTGGTGGTGTTTAGTTTGTCAGTATCAATGAATGAATCTTATTTTTTTCCTTTTAGCTGGGATGTTAGTCTGGCAATCCTGCTTGTTGTTGTTGTTTTCCTCCTTCACTGTGCAGCAGTAGTAATCTTGCACTCTAAGCAGTATACTGCATTCTTCTGTGCTGACTGGGTGTGATGTTTTAAAGTATTTTTGGATATTTTGTCGCGAATGCGACAGAGGTGTTAAATCCAATCTAGCAGCTGCGTGCCGCCATGTTGAATCCCAGTCTCACCTCGGTGGTCTCGCGATCTCACAGCATCTCAAGCTTCTCCTCCTCTGTTTTTACATGTGACAGCCTGCAATGGCAAGAAGAAAAAACGATTTTCACATGTATGGAGACACATTGAGGGTGAAAATGGAAACTGGCACGTTTCAAAACCACAACGGTTTAAAAACGACGTGAACAAAACTCAGAATTCATGTTTTTCTCAAGTTACTTTTTGTTTGATTACAGAGGAGAAGAGTGTCAGGAACAACTGGGGGACAACAGACAACCATAAAATAAAGGGCCGCATTTAAACGGCGCTTTCATCCAAAGCACCTGCACCTGCTTTGATCACTGGAAAACCTGCTGAGCCACCTATAGTCCAGCACCTAAACATTTTTCACACTCTTAGACCCCCTACGACTACACAGGCTTGGGGAGTAACACATTACATGTAACTGATTACATAATCTTAATACAAAAAGTAACTGTATTCCATTACAGTGTCAGATGAAAGATGTAATCAGATTACAGATACATTTAAAAAAAAAAATGGGATTACAATTTTAAAATAAAGAACGATATCCTACCATGCACAGTGCGCACACACAGCTGCCAATTCATTTTCATGACCTCTAGTGGAAAAATGCTTCACTGGGTAGAAATTTCTTTAAATCAATCAATCCATCAATCAGCTGCAGACAACAGCTGTATGGACTCATGAACCAAACAACCAACATAAAACACTTAGAGCTGCAACGATTAATCTACATCTATCTTGATAATCGATTAATTGTTTTGAGCCATTTTTTAATTTTAAAAAAGTCACATTTCTCTGATTTCAGAGATGTTTGAGATGTGGACAAAACAAGACATTTGAGGACGTCATCTTGGACTTTTGGAAATATTTTTCACCATTTTCTGACATTTTAATTAGAATGATCATTACAGGAAAGGCTTGAAATATAGGTCCTCACCTCACCATGCAGCCAGGACACAGAGGGACACAAACAGACGTGTAGGGGCTAAAATCTGTCTCCATCCATGGACTCAAACTTACACTGCTACAAGAGTGAAATAAACTCTCGAGATGGGATTTTTTTATGTAAGATTCATGATTTACAAAGAAAATACAAAATAAATGTGTTTTTTTTTTCAAATTCACATTCAAAAACATCAAACTGATCTTTAAAAATGATGGAAAAATTTGCAAAAACCATTTTTCACATTTTTGTGAATTGAAATTTAGGGGTTTCCAGGTTTCAAGTTATCCGGTTGTGTCTGCACCAAAAGTGGTGCGGCCAATCAACATCCTAGGAGGGACTACTGGCAGCGGTGGGCGGGCTTTAGGTGTGCCGACAGTCAGAAGCGTCCATAGCAGCGACTCATCTCAAACAAACAATGGCAGCTCTTGAAGAGGTTAGCGTTGATGCTGTGATAGCCTCAGTTACATCAGAACTGGAGAGTATTTCTCCATTGAAAGAAGAGCAAAGAGCGACACTGAAGGCTTTTCTCAATGGAGAAGATGTTTTCGCTCTTCTCCAGACTGGTTCCGGCAAAAGTTTGATCTGACTGCTTGAAGTTAGCTCGTGTTAGATGTGATAGAGAGACGGTTGATAGATCTTGAAAGTGCCTGCCCTTTTCCATTTATTTAGGGACAACTTCTCAGATTGTTCCATGTAACAAACCATCTCTCATGTCAGGTTATAACACGTTACCAATAAAAATCTGAATTGTTCTTCCACTGTTAGTAAATCTGAGTGATTACATAAAGCCCTACGCTGGTGGCTTTGGCCCTGCTCTGTATGAATCTCCTTGGTGTTGTGTAAGCTTGCGTAAGTTGTCATCCACTCAGAGAAAAAGCCTTTTCAATCCTCACCTCCTCACCCGCATCATCATCCTGGTGACATCAGCACATTCGCCAAGTATCTCTGCAAAACCGTTTGAACGCAGCTATTAAAATCATGAAACATTAACGGTGCTGAGAGCAATTACGTCTCTCTATAGCCAGAGGGCTTCGTTCATTTATTATGCATCTGTTGCTTCCCCCCCACGTCCGGCTTTCAAACTGTGGGGCAGGTTAGAGCCCGAGTGTTGCCGGCTGAGATCTTGCCACTATTAAGAGAATTAAATCCAGCTAAGAGGGCCTCTCAGAGAGAACATAAATTCTCCATTATCTCCCCTTCTTGGTGGCCTCCTCCATCCCTCTTCTCCAGCAGCGGCAGAAGCAGATTTTTACTGCCGTGCTCTCATTTACCCTCAGAACTCGTCTGCTGGAGACTCTTAAAGCCCCGCCGGATAAAAATAAGATCTGTTGAATGCGCGCTCCAGTCTGGTTTCTTTTTTTTCCTTCTTTTTAATGTTTTGTTTGTGACACACAACTTAAAAAAAGCATTAACATAAAAGCCTGCTGCGACTGCAGAGGTCGATGATGCAGCAGCTGCGGGAAGTGATGTGCTGACAGATTGTACGGCTTTTGAGTTCCTATTTTGTCAATTTTTTATGGCTTTTGAACTGAAGGTTCTCTTCTTATTATCTATGAAGAGCAGGGTTGATCTGTTTTAAAGTAGCTTGAAATTTGAAGTTTATAGTATCGCTCTGAAGCCCATATATGTCAGAAATGATCTATTAGATATGCCTTCATAATGCATTATGTTGCATTACAACAATAACTGCAAATATGATTATCATTATTGTGTAAGGTCAAATATGAAGAATGCTCATAATCACTGTATTTATTCTGCATTAGAAGGTAAAAAGGTATCGTGTGGTGCAGTCTGAAGCCATAACAGTTGAACTTTGTGCTTGTGGTTTGCCTGAATGCACCATTACCCTTGTTACACCAGAGAACATTTCTTGTAAAATGTACACTGCAGTTATAAACAGTTGTGACAGTTGAGCCAGAGGCATAAAACACTGTGTGAGCTCATGACTTAAACACACAAAGTCATAAATATACATACTGCCCCATTTATAAAGCCGTGTGAACGCCCGGTTCTGTTTTAACTCGTTGAAAAACTGAGCACACATGCAGGAGAATGTTTTCCACTCTAACGGTGACCCAAGAACAGGTGTGAACATTAATGAAGTGTATAAGTGCACATCCTCAGTTGTATAAAACATCTTAACTTAATTCTGTCCCTGAGCAAAGTATTTCCTTGAGTTGAGGGGTTCGCTTAGGAGAGTATTTAGAGTAGCGCTTTAATCATGCCTGAAAAGTTAAGCCTGTTCAGGCCCGACGCCGACAAAAATCTGTCCGAAACTGACCTGAACCCGACCCTCTTTAGCATATTTCAACCCAAACCCAATTACAGCCTACCCAATCTTTTTTTTTTCCCACTAAATTTGGGAGAAAAATGAAAAAATAAAAATAAAGCATAAATATAGTACAGCCCAAACCCGACATGAGCCTGTGAAACGTGAGGATTAAGGCTCAACCCGACCCAAACCCGTCGGGTCCTGTCGGGTTCAGGCACAGATCTCAAACTCTGATTTAGACTAATGTGTTCGCACCAAAAGCAAGTGAATGTTCATTTAGTTTTCCTTGAGGAAGTTTGTTCACTCCACCATTTTGGGAATATTTGTAGTCACTCAAGTGTGTTCATCATCCTAAACGGGCAGCTAAGGAAGCTAGTAAACAACATGCTAACAGTTAGCAAGCTCTGGCTGGAAGGCACTAGCTGTGTTGGTGTGTCAGCCTCTGACAGCACTCGCCAGAGAAGCCAGCTCTTTCTCTTTTGTCCCTCCTGTCCCCCCGCCACCACCCTCATCCTCTCCATATGTTTAAAAAGCATCTTTAAAATATATCGCCCTCTGGTCAGCAGTCAACATGGACAGAGAGATTAATTGGCGTACACTGAACAGTCAAGTGAGGTCAGCTTCTCCGTGGGTTGCTGCTGCAGGCAGGTTGAGAAGCAAGTGAAGATAAATCCACTTTTTAATCCCAAAAGTTTGAAACATAAACTCTTAGCTCTCCACCTGCCAGTAACTAAGTCAGCAGCAGAGCAAAATCAGCGTGACTCCAGTGTTTCTTCCTCCAGAAGCTCCAGTCTGTCTCCGGCTCTCTCCCCCGAGCCTCCCTGGCTCTCAGCAGCTGTCTGTCGGCTCTGTGCCTCAGCTCCACCCTGGTTCTCGCCATACAACACTTGGCAAAAGCACAGCGGCAGGCACAAATTTTTCACTCTAGTTGAAGATTTTCAAGTCCTTCACATCACCCGGCGCAAATGCTGCATTTACTCGCATCTTTACACTAACTTATCTACTCGCATGAAAAATTTTGTTTGCTTTCTATGTGAACACACCATTAGGAGCACAGCAGTTACTGTCATAACACATATGCATTTCAGTGACCACGGTTACGTGTCACTCACATCTTTCTTTAATGTTACTTGACATCATTATTGTCAGTTGTACTTTACTTGAGGACACAGGGGTCACTTGGATATGTTTGCATGGCTCTTCCTTTTGTATGTGTACTATGTACAACTTGAGCTGAATCAACTTATTTGATTTGTCTGTTGACATTTTGGGCACTTTGGCTCCTCCTGTGACCTGCGGTTACCCATAACACCTTTTTAATATGTAGGTTTGCAGAGAGCTGATGTGGCTGAGCTGAAAGAAAGGCCCTTTATCAGCATTTTTGTTTCTGTTTCTTCATTCATATGTATTTAAGTATTTAAAATAAAAATTCAAACAATGCAAAAATATCTGGTCACGGTGTGTGCACATTAAACTTTAGACCTTTCAACAAAGAGATGAAGTGCAACAATGAAGTTCACTTTCACTGCATGTCTCTCATCAGCAGGGTTATGGCTATTTATAGAGCCTGTATGATCATTAATTCATCACATGTAGCTGTAAACCATCATCTGCAGGGATATCAGTCATCATCATCAATAATAATCAGACAATTAATGATTTACTTTATAGCACTTGTATCAAAAAAGATATAATAAAGAGCTTAACAATGAAGGATACAAACAAAGGGAAATAAAATGTCTCTAAATTATAATTAATAAGATTAAACGGTAATTAATTAAGACAAAGTTTTTAAATGCATCTTTGATTGACATTATACGGATCACTGTGTAGACTGCAAACAATCACACACAGTAAGTGAAATCAGTTTAAACAAATTATGTTTTATTGTTTGGTTTCCTCACATGTTTCTGATTAAACATATCACAATCCACACACTCCAGAAAACCACATGCACATTCTCATGTTATTATTAATAGCATTAAGCAAATGGTTTATGCATGGATATTTTTTGTGCACACATCATTTAGACATTTGGTCCAGGATGGCATTATAATCTGACTTACGTGTGCACTGATGTGCTCAGTTGGAGAAGCGTAACAGGCTGTGAAAAATAATGTTCTCCTGAGGTCAATCATATTCCTTCATGTTGTGTATTAAGTAAGTAATGAGAAGTCCTGATGTATAAAAATAACAAGGCGGAGAGCTCAGTCCAGTCATTAAAGTTTTCTGTCTGAACACCTGACACTTCTCCATATTAAAGCAAAATATGTAAGATTTGCTATTTTTTGCAGTTTGGCACCCCTACAATTTGATAGTGCAATTAATTTATACACCGCTGTTGTGACAGCATTCACTGCAGGGTCTCCACCTCCCTGAGACTGAAAACTTTTCCTCCCGGTGGTCCTGAGCGCCTGTATATTCCCCCTGTGCTCTCAGAGAACAAACTCCTAGTTGCAATCTACACGCTGAAAGTGGCAAATTAGCACCTGGCTAATGGTATGAAAGTAAACAAGCTAGCAACTGTTACCTTTTTTCTTTTTTTTTTGCACCAAAACAAATTCCCCCTCGGCATTAGTTTGCAGCAGCACCATCGCTGCATCCCGGCCTTAGCGCCACCCAAGACATCTGTGATTGGTATAAAGAAATGCAAACAAGGCAGGGCTTCTTTTCCCCATCAATTGCAGAATGTGTATGTGTGGAGCCAGACCTTTCTCTTCCAGCACTGTGGGGCAGCTGTGACGATGTGCGCCTGGCCACCATGTAAAATTATAGGGGCAGCTGTTTTAACACGCAGCGTCCAGCGGTGTTGAGTTTTAGCTTTAACGTTATGTTGCTCACTGTATGAAGATAAAACTTGATGGTGACCCACATGGAATATTTGGTGAACACAGAGTAGGTTTTTGCTTCCGCAGCCCCCGGTTAATATGGATCCCTGCTTCCTAAAGCAAGTCATTGTATCATTGAAATGATTATGAAGCTGTTAAGGTAGAATAATTACATAATATGTTGCTTTAAAATTACACAAAGCCCCATGTTGTTCATAACACCGTATAGTCTGTCATTAAAAATTAACTGAATAATTATGAGCTGCTGTAATAATGCACCCTTTCAAGTATAATAATCAATCCTACATATGACTGCTGCTAAGACATCATTATACATTATTAAGACTTACAGCAACACTTGTGGTACATTATGGCTGTGCTGTAATGTCTTTTGCGAGTATGTATATTCTGGGTTTGACGTTAATAGACGTTAGAGTGGGTCAGACATCTACTTGCCCAAAGTCAATTTTATATGCCCCAGATTATTAAATTTTTACTTGCCACAAATCTAACAAATAATGCCTGAGACCAAGCCATGTCAGTGTGGTACAACATTCTTCTGTACGCAGTGAATGGCTGAGCGCTTTTTGAAAAAATAACACATTGTACTAATCGGTTTTGTCATTACTTGAGCTTGAAGCTGTCAGCTCCTGTTATTACGGTGGCCCTGAGGTGCAAAACACAACAGCAAATCAGAAAACACAACACAAAAAGAGAAAACACAACGACAAAAGAGAAAACACAACAGCAAATCAGAAAACACAACGGCAAAACAGAAAACACAACACAAAGAGAGAAAACACAACGCCAAATCAGAAAACACAACGGCAAATCAGAAAACACAACACAAAGAGAGAAAACACAACGGCAAACGAGAAAACACAACGACATTAACATTAACCAAAACGGAAGAGGTAGGTACCAACAGGTGACGTAGCAAACATATATACCTACCACTACCGGTAGGTAGCACATTGGAGCACTGTGTTCGTGGCTCACTGGTTTAGACTGAGGCCACGGAGTAAGTCTTGCTTTTACTGGAGTGAGTTCGAACCCAGCTCGATACGATGTTGACAAAAAAATATATTTTCTCTTTTTTTGCTTTTTTCCACGGCTGTCTGTAATGTAGTGCATGCTTTTGTGATACATTTTTATTTATTTATTTAACCTTTACTTAACCAGGCAAGTCATTTCAGTGGGTATACTGTGTGGGGTATATACTACGAAGGAAGCTCAGCACAGGCAGGCATTCTTTGCATGATCTGGATCGACAAAGCCTAAAAAAAACTGATCAAGTTGTTATAATTAAGAGCTGTGGACAATATGCAAAAAGCAACACTGTTGCTGCAAATAAAGTGGGAGAAGAAGAATTCTGTCAGAAAATTACTGATCAATAATGCTGCCCTTCACATGGAAACTGCACATTAAACAATAAAACTTCATACAGTAGATTTAAACATGACGCTGTCAGTCTGACTCTGTCCCACGATGACAGAGACGTGGAGATCACATAAGTCTTTGGTCAAACCAACGTAAAATGAGTGTAACTGATTTAAGATTTTCTCTGATAAATGATGATGAATTTTCTAATCAGTGTTCTGAGCTGCAATATCAGCAATGCAAAACAGACACAATAAAAAGTATTCAAGGTGTCCGTTGTTGCTTCATCATTAGTGTGTGGATTATAAATTTAAAGTGTTAATATGACCTGGAGCAAACGGGAAAAATGACTCCGCATCACCAAACGGAGGTTACCATGACAGCGTGAACACAGTCTGTGCTGCTCTGACACTATATTTCTACATTATACGAACGGACGGATTGAACGGAACGGATTCGTTCGGTGATGTTACAAATATACAGCTCAGCAACTTTTCATTTTTAACGTCTTCCCTCAGTTTATAATCTGTATCGCTCATAAACAACCTTGTTTGGACAATAATTAGTTAAAGAGCGGCACCACATTACAGACAGCCGTGGAAAAAGGCAAAAAAAAAGAGAAAATATATTTTTTTGTCAACATCGTATCGAGCTGGGTTCGAACTCACTCCAGTAAAAGCAAGACTACTTCGTGGCCTCAGTCTAAACCAGTGAGCCACGAACACAGTGCTCCAATGTGCTACCTACCGGTAGTGGTAGGTATATATGTTTGCTACGTCACCTGTTGGTACCTACCTCTTCCGTTTTGGTTAATGTTAATGTCGTTGTGTTTTCTCTTTTGCCGTTGTGTTTTCTCTTATTGTGTTGTGTTTTCTCTTTTGCCGTTGTGTTTTCTGATTTGCTGTTGTGTTTTCTCTTTTGTCGTTGTGTTTTCTCTTTTTGTGTTGTGTTTTCTGATTTGCCGTTGTGTTTTGCACCTCAGGGCCACCGTATGTTATGGCAGGAAACTTGATTTTGGAAACTTGATATTTTAAAAAACGCTGCAGTTTTATCCACTTTGCTTTAAAATTTGCTGAAAGTTGTACAATACATAGCTGGAAGTTTCACCCACAACCTCTAACACTATCTGTCTAGGAAGCAAGATGGCTCACTCCTCAGCTACGTCCATCATCAGCTCTGAAAAAAGCAAAAAAACCCAACAATTGCCCATTTGGGAAAGTGAGTCACTGGATTGACTCGCCCACGGTGACATTTTATTTGCCCTGGGCAAGTGGGCAAATTGTTGAGGCCTGATATTTACAGTACATAACCCAGCTGATGTTTGATGGAAAGCCTCAAAGCATAATGGAGTCTGTTATATCATGTTGTGTGTTCATAAACATATGAAAAAATATCTATATATTTTAACCCTTTCCTGCTCGGCAGAATTCAGTCTAACAACGAGCTGATGCTCTGGAGGTTTCAGGCCTGCTGAGGCAGTGGGTGGCAGGCAGGAGGGGTTTTTTTTTCTTTCTTTTTCAGGAACTGATAATTGATTCATTACCTCTCTTTACTCCTCTGAGCTCTGACGGCATCAGCTCCTCTCCCTCCTCTCCCTCCTCCCTCCTGCAGGCCTGTACGAGCTCTAATATGATATGAGAACAGATGAAGCAACCAGTGCTGCTGCTGCTGCTGCTGC
>JAJHUR010120803.1:1559-16289 GCA_027495735.1 Lutjanus campechanus | reverse complement strand
AACAGAGCGGGTCCGCATTATATTAACAGCTTTAATTAAGCAAAACATGAACGGAGTCTTGCTTACAGATGTAATTTCACCTCCAGTAGCAGCACAACACAAATGACTGATGTGGGTATTTAAAATCTGACTGGTTAGACTGACCCCAATATGATTCAAATAATCAGAGGGAAAAAATAACACATTGCAGTCTGGTTATGGTCTCTTTTTCTTGGTGACAATGGGCTGTTTCTGTGCCAAATTCTAACGCGCCCATTGTTCATTCACGGGACGCAAAAGTAGTGATAAAAAAAACAGAAAACAGACGTACCTTCTACAGCCAGCACCGCGGGGACAATGAGGCTGCACACCCACAGCAAGTAATCCATTGTCATAAAACAGGATTTTGCAACATGAATAAAGGTGTGTAGACTGGACCCTTCGGATGGACGGATGGATGGATGGATGGATGGAGACTCAGACACAGAGCACCGCAGCCGAGCTTTTTGTTCCTCCTCTCCCAAATCTCATGTCCTCAGTTGTGATGAGGGGCTCTCACCGCCCCATTCTACCCAAAAAAATAAAAAATAAAATAAAATAAAATAAAATAAATCCTCAGAAATAAAAACCGAGCGCTTCTTCTTTGCGTTGCATTCAGTCAGGTCCAGTTATTATTCCTCCTGATCCTGAGTTGTGGCTGCGATGCTACAGGAGCGCTACACTGCGCCCGATCCTCAGTCTCATTCTCTTTATCTGACTTTACCGACAGTGAACCTCTGTCCAGGGGCGCATCTCTCGGCCGCTGCTCTTCCCCCCTCCGAGCGGAAAAAGAGGACCGGAGACCCTCCGGGGGTGAGAAGTGTCGTCTGCCCGCGGAGGAGCGTCTGTCCGCGTAGTCCACTTTGAACAACTCCGCGTAGCTGTTGCTCATCTGAGAGGGATGTGCGTCGGAATGGCAACACTGGGACAGAGACACACAGAGGGGGCTTGGGGGGCGCAGGCAGCGTCAAGGCACAAGCAATGGACGCCAAGCTTCCGGTTAAGGTTTTCAAAATAATACTACATATTATTTAGTACTTTGTTTATTAATTTAGGGGGAAAGATCACACACTATCGATCATCAATATGATGATTTAGCAAGAAAAATCTAAACTTTGAACCATTTGTTTTTGTTGTCTTCTTCTTCCTCATTTTCTTCTTCTTATACTATTATTATCTTTGTTGTTTATTTATTTATTTAGGTCTATTTATTCATGTATTTATTTTATTTTATTTTATTTTCATTGCCAAGCATCTTCGAGGGAAAAAAATGTTTTATAATTTAATGATCTTATATTTCTATTGTGTAGGGCTACACTATATTTTTATTCATGAAACATTATATGTCTATTATTTTATTAATGGAATATTATATTGTACTGTTTGACCATCTTCTGCTTCTTCTTCTTGATATTTTTATTTATTTTCATTTATTTATTTTCATTTATTTATTTATCAGTTCAGCCGTAACCATGTAAGAGGCAAAAATGCATTACAATTTTAAGACTTTGTATTTCTGTGGTGTTGGCCTTCACTTATTTATTTATTTATTTTCATTTATTTGTCAATCATTTGATTCTGACCATGTAAAAGGGAAAACAATTGTATAACAGTTTTATGATCTTGTATTTCTATGTTGTTGACCTTCACTTATTCAGTCATTTATTTATTTTCATTAAGCACTATATATCTAGTATTCTGCAAATATATAACTGTATTTGAGTGTGTAACCTACATAGTATTGTAGTTTTTGAAAAGTTACTTATCTACAGGCTGCCGTGCATCTGTTCATGTACGTCTGCTGCCACTGACCCACATCACTTTCTATAGGATCAATAAACATAATCTTATATTAAAAGAAAATAATCTCCTGTGTTATGCACACATTCTATAGGTTGTGTTATTCTCCAAGAGCACATAAATTAGTTTAGTCATACATGTAGTCTTATATATGAAAAATAATTTGGGGAATTTTTATTTAAAAAATTCCATACTTAAGATAAAATAAAATAATAAAAGATAAAAAATAAATTGGGAATTTGGGAATTTGCAATCAATCAGGCCCTTTTTCAAGATTCAATCTGTGGTGAAAATTTAACATTTATATACTGTATATATATTTCTTTTCTTTTTGCGCCTCATATGTATCAGTATTGACAAATAAGGCACATTTCAAAGGTGAGTCACACCTGGTGGTAAACGGAAGCTGCTGTGCTGTCTGTGGACAGAAGATGACCTCATCCTAACCAGTGATGTCACAGCAGCTGATGTTCATCACCGGATGCTCTGACATCACTGATCGGGGTGATGAGTTCTATAATCACTCAAGTACCAATTGATTCCTTGAAATAGTAAGAGAAAATCGCTTTTATTTTGAAGTCAAACGTGCTACACTTCCGAGTTTCTCCTCAACGTGTCCGCGTCGCTTGACGCAGATGGCGGGGGGAGAGGGGGGCGCGGAGGATGAGAGGGTGAGGAGGTGGGAGAAGCAGGAGGAGGAGGAGGAGGTGGCTGGTTGGTCGGTTGGCCGGCAGACAGAAGCGGCCACCAGCCCGCAGTGTTTGTCCGTCCTGGCAGCAGGTAACACCGGCCTGGACGCTCCGCTCACCGCCGCTAAATGCCGATCAATTCTGGCATTAAATGAACTGTGGTCGCATTGGCGGAGAGCGTCGATACGAGCTTTGATAACAATGGATACACAGCGCCTCCCGCGGGTTATTGAGTGGCCTTTTGAGGCTGATACTGCATAATAACCACCTGTGATTCGAGTTACACTCGGTGATTTAACAAAAGCAAATCCACTGATTTTACTCTGCCTGATCAATTGAGTCACGCTAATGGATATCATTCAGTGATCAATTTCACAATAAAAGTCTACATGCTGACCTACAGCAGAGCCGCTGACAACTCACTGCGGAGTACAGGCCCGGTGGGAATAGGGGAGACTCGGGGCAATTGTAACTTATTTGTTTTATATTTTATTTTTCCTTCAAAACACACAGACTGCTTGAAAGACACTGTTATATAAGAAACACGTGTAACACAACTGAAATAGTTTCACTGATGAGAATAAGTTTATTATGTTAAATTTAAATTAGTCGATAGACAGTCTATAACATTCTGCTTATCATTAAAGGGATAGTTCACCCAAAAATGAATATTCAGTCATTATCTGCTCAACCTGTCGGCTGACGGTCGGGTTTATTCTGTTCGTCTGAAAAACACTGCTGGAGTTTCACAGGAAAACAGTGTTGCAGAATCTCCCTGTAACGAAGGACACTTCATTACTACTGACTGATGGCTTCTGTCTTGTGAATACTGCACGATGGGATTTGGTATTAGTAGCACTTATCAATAAACAACTAAATTATGCACTTTAATAATAGCACTTGGCACTTTGACAGCAATATTTACACTTTCTTAGCAGAAATTGCACAAAACAATTTGCACATTGCATGTTTGCACGTTTTTGTATCATATTTATCGGCTCTATTTATTGATAGCATATTTATGGATCATTTTAAACCGTGATTGATTGTGTTGTCTTCAGGCAAAAGAGCCTAAAAGAGAGTGGAGTGACGTTAAGCTCAGACTCTACCGTTTGTGCACCTGTTTGCTCATAATTGACGATCGTGATATCGTGATAACGTGTGTGCTAGTTCATAAGTTTGAATATGGTTTAAATTGTTTGTCTGCTTCAGGGTGTTCAACCAAAAGATGGCGAGATAAACTTTCCGGGGGGGAACCAAGTGGGAAAATAGGAGAAGGGGGATTTGGGGAGTTGGGTGCATTTGAATATTTCTTGATTATAATTATGTTCAGGTATTAATTTATGGGATAAACAGCAGTTAGTGGATTTTTGTAAATATTATGGTTTCAACATTCTCTAAACATAATTTATGGGAGTTTAGAGATAAAATCTGGATAGCACCTACGGATTGAGTCTTCCAATATTGTGGTGTAACAGTGACACAGTATTTAAGGCGCCAGTTTCCAGCTGGTCAGACCTCACATGTGCTGCTGCTGTTACAGTACTGACAGACTTCATCCTTGTATTTCTGGTTCTGTGTTTGTTGTTATGCACCAACATGTCACAGCAAATTACTTGTAAGTGAAAACCTACTTGGAAATGAAATCCTTTCTGATTCTGATTCTGTTTTCCTGTGAAACTCCAGCAGTGTTTTGTGGACTAAAGAAACTGAACCTGACCTTCAATCGGCATGAGTGTGAGTAGATAATGACTGAATGTTCATTTCTGGGTGAACTATTCCTTTAATCAAACAATTAAAAAAGTCTGGAGTGTAAAGGCTTTAAGTGTCTTCGCTCTAGTTTGTTTCTGATTGGAGGAATTGCGTGTCTTACAATCGCCCGCTGTTAAAGTTGTCCCCGGTCTCCCGTACTGCAGGAACATACAGTAGGTTTCTCTTTAACAGTTTATGAAAGAAGATACAGTTTTACTGCTCATCAAAGTGAAGTCTTCAGACCAGCGTCTTGACAGACCGCCTGCCCTCATTAGTTCGCGTCATACTTTGACCTTTTTCAGTCTCTGTCTCGCAGTCTCTCCTTTTAGGTCCCTTTCCCCCCAGACCCACCCGGTCTTTTGTCCCTTGGCGGGTTCCAGCAGAGAGTGTGTGTGTGTGTGTGTGTTGGCTGGTAGTAGCTCTCAGCTCAGGGACAAGGCTCCCCTTCACACTTCTAATTCATCCCCACTCCCACTGCTTCAGCCCCCCCTCCTGCTGCACCCCGACACAGGAACACACACAGACAAAGTTTCCCCCCCCTCAAAAAGTCTCCTCTGTGCTACAATCTCAAGATCCCCGGCTTTATCCCCCCTCTCCCAAATCTCACCCTCCCACCTCCGCCTCCAAGCAGCTTCCCCCATCACCTCCACCCCAAAGTTTCTCCTTTTGTCCCCCCGGGCTTTGTGCACTAATTAACTACAGTTCAGTTCCCAGCAGGCTTGGGTCAGCCTCCACCACTGAAACCAGTGATGGACAGCTCTCTTTAACCAGCTATACTCTAACTCAGACAAAAAAAGAAAGGTAAGACAGACAGACAGACAGACAGACAGTGTCCTTCATGGCAGCGTGATGAGCAGGTCGAGTAAATAACAATATGTGACGGTGCACAAATCAGCGGCTGCTGCTGCGGTTTTTATTTGTTAAAAATCCCTCATAGTTTTTGCTTGTTTGTGTGTTTAAGAGGCTCCAGAGAGACTTAGGGAGTGTTTTGGACAAAATTTACAAATCTAATGAATTCATTCAACTTTAATCAATTTAATCTGCTAATGAATTCAGCTTTGCAACAGTCCTTGAATTCCCCCCAGTATCTTTAAGTACACGCTGCAGTACATTTTCATTCTCCCTCTTATTTTGAAACATCCTGACAAGCCAAATTTTGACTGATGGGGGTTGCAGAGCGTGCCAAGCCCATTACACTCGCTTTCCTTACGTGGAGAAAAAAAAGGTTATTGTATCTCTCTGAGCGCAAAAGGTCCCCGTGCAGTCATGCCTTCAAGTTGATCCGAGCTTCATCTTCAGGTGTTGCTCCGGTGCGACCTTTCACCCCTCCGACATGATGAACTGGCAGTCAAATCCCGAGATTTAAGCTGCTGACTGGACTGGGATTGTGTGTGCTTCAGTTGTTGCCGCGACAGGCGGAATAAAGAATTGCAGCTCTGGAGAGTCCTCCCAGCCTGCTGCAGATGAGAAATCAGTTCTCGGGCTCAGGGGGAAAAATACATATTTTACAGAGCATGGAGAGGAGACGTGAAGAGCCGAGGACGAGGTGGAGGGAATGAAAACTAGCTCTGTGGGACGGCGGTGTTAAGCTGACAAGAGGGGATGACAGAACATCTCCACAAAGCCAGACTGTCTCCTGCAAACTACTTGTGAATTATGGAGTCTGTCCAGTCCACCACACTGTGTGTAATAAACATGCATGTGCACACAGAACTTTGTGCGTATGCAGCTGTGGATTTATGAGAGACGTGCAGCCATTTTTCTATTCGATGTTTTGGGCTTATACTCTCTGTATGTTTCTTTCTCTTGCTGCTAAAACATTGATCATCTGAATAAAAATGTAAAGCACTAAAAACTAAAAACCATAACCCATACTTATGATTCATATTCTTTCCTAGATGCATAATTTAAAATGTATCCTACAGCTGGGAATAAATGGCTTATGTAAGCTCGTCACAGGAATCCGTCAAATAAATTCCCTTTTAATCCATAAAGGAAATCAACAAATTCTGGTTATTTATGATATTAAATGCCAATCTGTTTCACAGCACCAACATTTAAACTGAAGCAGGAGATAAAATTGAGAAAACATTCTCGCCACAAGGTCCATTTAGTGGCGGTTCTGGAGCTTTCGCTTATGTCACATAATGTTGATTTAGCACAGTTGTCATAGATTTGGAGTTAAATTCCCAATAATTGAACCAATAAGGTTTTTTTTTTTTAGAAGAAAATCCCTGATTAAATCATAGTTAAACATTTAAACTAGCTTAAAATTAAGAAAGGTTACATTTAAACCTCTCTTTAAATCTCAGTTTAGCTTTTACTCTAATTTAATTCTGCAGCACCAAAACTTTAAACTCCAGTTTAAACTGTGATCCAGTATCGCCTTTAAATTTACACTTGAGGAGGTTTAACTTTTAAAATCGCTGCCTTTTTGTGATGGATTGAGCAAATCGAGCCATCAACTAACTAGACTAAAACTTTTTAGCTCGCTATCAAACAATGTAATGCTTTAGTTTCTTTTTTTTTAGCTAGCTAGTGAACAATGCTAACAGGTTTTTTTTGCAACCTAGCAACGATGTTAGCTTGTTTTAAGCTTTTAGCTAGCTAGCAAACAATTAAACCCCCCCCTTTATTAGCTAGCTAGCAGATAATATATTTGTTTTCTACTTTTTAGCTATCAACCAAACAATATAATATTTGCGTGTTTTTTGTTTTTATTTGTAACCTTTTAGCTACCAAGCAATCAAATTTCTTTGTTTCTTTGTTTGCTTGTTTCTTTGTTTATATGTCTAATTATTTATTCATTTTAATTTGGGTAAGCAGGCATCTTCATATTGAATAACCAACTTTATTTTGGTTTACAACACTAAACTTGGATTTACTAATCGGAGATTAGTTTTGAATTCTGCAACAGAGCTCTGCTTAATTTTAAATCTGGTTTTAATCATTTTAAATCTGGTTTTGCTAAACTCAGATTAGAACTAATCATAGAATAAATGAATCTTTGTTGGTTCAACTCAGTCACGGTGTTTTAAGGACTCCTCAAATTGTTCTCAATGAAATTTTGAACATCTGCAATTTAACGACAACTGGAAAAATTCCATCTCCTGATGACGATCATGTGATCTGACCGAAAGCTCCAGAACAGCTACTGGAAACTGTGATGAGGATGTTTTAACAACTGGACAAGATTGAACTCTGAACCTCAGCTGAACATTTTTACGCGACAGTTTGACATTTTGGGAAATACATTTATTTGCTTTCTTGCAGAAACTCTGTGACTCAGCTGTAGAATCAGCGGGTCGTCCACTAATATGACGCCTCCTTCAGTCCACAGCTTGGGCGAGATACTGAACCCCAAATCGCTCCTGAAGGCTGTGCAATTGATACGTGAGTGTGTGTGTGTGTGTGTGTGTGTGTGTGAATGAGCATTAGATACTCCTCCTGATGAGCAGGTTGGCACGTTGCATGGCAGCCCCTGCCATCACTGTATAAATGTGTGTGTGAATGGCTGAATGCTGGCACGTCGTGTAAAGAGCTCTGAGTGGTCGGAAGACTAGAAAGGCGCTATATAAATGCAGCCCATTTACCATTTGCCAAGAGTTATATGAAATTACCACTCTCATGTCTGGATGGTGAATATAAAGCTGCAGCCAGTTAGGTTAGATTAGCAGGAAATCATAGCGCCACTAAGAAATAGTCAGACACATAATCCCCTTTAATGGTAGAATATGTGACATTTCTGCTTTAAAATGTCTAAAAATTCTGCACATATGTATATTTGATATTTTCTTACAGGTAGAATGAATTTGTCTGAGCTGTGTGTAAACATACCAGATGGATTATTGATTGTTGAGTCTCATTCTCAGGACGTCCAACACCAACATTTTAAGGTTGGTAAAGTGTCCCGACCACTGCAAAATAATGAGAAAATAAGGAAATACAGGCAGTTTCTGCAAATACGGCAACACCACATTTCTAGTGAGACATGGCTGAAAAGGATTATATTTATTTGAGTCTATACATACAAACATAAATATTGTTATTTTTAAGAACATGTTGCAGCTATACCTTCAAGTCGTGTACTCACATTATCCCCAAATGTTTACAACAATGTTCACAAGCAGAGAAATCCCTAATTTATTCATGGTAACAGTGTGTTTCATGCTAGCTGTTGCTAGCTAGCCGCTAATTGCTATAACTTCAGAGAAACCACAGGACGCGCCAGAGAATGAGGAAGGAAATCAGCGAATGTGGCCAAACGGAACGTGAATAAAGCTTTAATATCACCTCATCCATGAACGTGACTTCTACCGGAGTCATATCAGATAGATTTTCATCAGCTGGTGTTGTTTAAGAGTAAATAAAACAACTGTCAGGATCCCATGTCACCTGCCAAACTACGTCATTCGTTGTTGTTTTAATGTGAGAGACCACGAGCAGCAGGATTTACATATTGTGTTTTAACACCATACATTTTTACACTTTGGTGAATCCGGTGACTTAACATAACGTGAATAAAACTTTAATATTATCTCTTCCACAAACGTGATTTTTACCTGATTCATGTCCGATAGAATTTCATCAATTATGGCGGTTGTTTAAAAGTAAAGATAACAACCGTCCCATGATCCCGCGCTACTTCATGACATCAGCAAACTACAACTTCTGTTATTGTTGTTGGCTAATGTGACAGAACTTAGATATTTAACATCACAATTTGACATTTTTACACTTAAAAAAACAAATATAACAAACTATTTACTTCACTTTATAGGTTCTGGTAGGTGTCTGTTACCTTTGGACTGAGCCAGGCTAGCTGTTTCCCCCCTGTTTCCAGTCTTTGAGCTAAGCTAATCTAAGCTAACCTGACCAGCTGTTGGCTGTAGCTTCATATTTACTATATGGCAAAATGTCAAACTATCCCTCCACAATATTTCATTTGCAAGCTAGCAAAACTGTGGCAAAAAATGATAAAACCAACCGAAGTCAGTCAGTTCACAACAACAGGAACTTGTAGATAATTTTCTTTAGGAGCTCTGATGAGAGAAAACCAGAAAATGATCCGTCAACAAACACTGGGAGACAAAGTTAATGGGGGACAACACTGACAGATAATGATGGAAAAACAATCAGGATAAGACTTCGCCCAAAGAGTTTCCACGTTATTCTGCACACATTTGAATATCTGTCATTGTCTGCCGGTGCTCCTTGTTTGCTAACAAGGCCAAAATAAAGAGCTGCAGCGTCCTCACCAGCCCCCTGAAACACGACATGAAATAGTGCAGGAGTGGCGTTTTGCTTCATTGATTGCAGAAGTAATGACACATGATTATGTTCAGACAGGGAGCTGGCTGTTAGCTGGCGCTTAAGGGCACGAGCACTGCTGGGCTTTTCACAAACTGCTGTCAGCGTGTTGTTCTGTGCACCGCTGATTGATTAAATATGAATCGGTGTTGGTTTGGGGAGCTCGACGTGTTTGTCTGAAACCGCTCCTGAATCGACTCCTCTCATGAAGATGTCAGTGTCAGCCGCAGCCCCACGTTTTGGGGGTGTGCGCGCGCGCGGAGCTTCCCGCCTGCTGCACTTTCTCTGACTCCCGAAACTTCACAGCTAATCAGCGGAAAGCTGTCAGTTATTTTATGGGAGCTTGCATAATGGGGGAAGGGAGGAGGGGGGGTGGTTTCAGCTGGAGATTTCAGGATTGCAGGTAATCTGAGACGCAAATGAGCGGAAGCCGACTTGTGAAGTAAAGAGTTCTCATCCAGAGAGTGAGGCAACACACAGCAAAAACTAATTAAGAACAATTCCATTTTAGTGGGCACAGACAGTTTCAGCAGAAGTCTTTTTTCCTTCAGAATTATTCACAGGAGGCGTTATTGATGATTCGCCACATTCGGCAATTTTCCCACCATTCTCCTCCTCCATTATTCATCCACCTCTACTTTTTAATCTCCTGTGAGCTGACTCAGAACTCCACTTCCATTTGCAGACTGTTCCTCCTCTATGCTCATGTCTGTAGCATTGATTAAATGGACCCCAGTGGGCTGGGGATTACATCGGGGTCTATTTGAAATGGCATTTCTACAGTGTTTTTCCATTACTGAGCATACTATTGGAATTTAGATAAACTGTGTCTGGGTAAGCTGTGTTGATTTCTGAGTTTATTTGCCTGGCTCACATGGGGTCCATTTGCTGCAATTTAACAATTACTGGCTTTGGCGTGTTTGCTAATTTTCTATGTTCACATCCCTCACCAGCCTAGAGCGCAGCCAACTGGGCTCCCACAGGATGGCAGAGGAGAGGAAAAGGGAATAGCGGAGGCAGAAAATGAATACAGACGATTGTTTTTCATCAGCTGAGATGGAGCGGGGACACGATCAAACGGGACTGAGACAAATTAGATAACAGAGGACGGAGAGTGAAAGACGGTGCGCCTGCTGATTCTGACGCTGCTTCTGCCTTGTAAACATATTTCTGGTTTTGACTGTGAGCGCGGTGCTGGTTGTTAATAAAGGGCCCCTCATAACTTTAAGGAGCAATATGAAATAATTGTGCATCCAAAAATGAGTATTGCAGTCCAAATAGTGAGTTGGACGAGTGAGACGTTAAAATCCTATTTAATATACCGTCTGTGGTTGAATCGAGTTGTAACATGAGGAAGCTCAGGCAGGCTGCAGGAACATGGCAGGAGTGCAAGACCAGTGCAAGATTGTAATTTGATAAACAGTGAGGACGAATCCTAATTTTTCATACATAGTCAGTCAACGTGAAGCTAAACCCGATATCCTGAAAACAAAAGCCCAATGCTCTGAAAATACACACTAGAGTTGGAGTTCAGGAACTACCTGCCAAACTCCATTAACATTTTGCTTAATTTAACCGTTAAAAACATCCACTCCTTCTAAAATATTATTAATAATTTCTTACAACTCATAATCAGACACAAAGTCATTCCGCAAACATTCACTCTAATTAATGTGAAATAGACAAACAACAAGTTATGGAACGTTTTCTTAATGTCTGATGGCATATCATGGTCATTTTATGATTTATTACAGTAATGCTGCAGCTGTTGTTCATGTAAAGTTTTATTGTATTAAATCATAAAGTGACCATGATACATCAGAGATTAAGGAAATTTAACTGCTGCTGAATGAATCATAATGTGACGGTCCCACTGACAATCAGTGTCAGTAAAGTTCCCGTTCATTTCACTTAAATCGCTAAACACAGCTTCTGATTAAACACGTTTATTTTTTTTCCTTGATGTACTTAATGACACTATGTTTCCGATTTGAGTTTCTTAACTCTGAGTGGTCGTTAGTTTATCAGAGGTTTTCAGTTGCTAATGTTTGGTACCTGTTCACATGCTGCTGCTGCTGAGTTGTCCCTCCAATGAAGGAGGCGGAGCTTAAGGCAGCCTTTTATGCTGAAAGACAGGAAGTGGAAGGTGCCAACTCCCAGTGCTCAGCAGGGGAGCTCTGAGCTACAGAGACTTCATAAAAAGCAGCATGTGGACATTTCTTTTGGGGTTTTGGCTGGTATTAGTATTTAGTATTTCTAAGTATTGTTTGGTTCTGGTTTTTATTGGTGGCTGGGTTTATTTTGGGTTTTTTAAATGGTATGGGGTTAAGACCCCATCCCCTTTAGTGTGTGTGTAGGCTGTCCGATGTGTCTATATACCCCTTGGTCAGGTTTGTTCAGTTCAGATTTCTGTTGCTCAGTTTTTGTATGCTTACATATTTTAAACAATCTTGTTTGTCTCTTGACTGAATGATTGATTTGTCTAAATAAAGCTTTAAGGTTCTGCTTGGTCCCTAAAATGTTAATTCTGTCTGGCAGACAGTCGCTGAACTCCAACTCTAGAACGTGTATTTTCAGAGCAGTAGGCTTTCGTTTCCAGGATATCGGGTTTACCTTTACATTGATAGACAACTGACAGCTTTTGTTTGTCAAATCACAATGTTGCAGCCGTCTTGCACTCCTGCAGTGTTCCTCCTGCCTGCCTGAGCTTCCTCAAATCTGGAGAGGAGGAGTTACTCTCCTGCAGCCTACCCAAGCTTCACTGAGTCTGGGGACGAGGGGCTGGTGGGGAAAACAACTCACTTCAACCATAGATCGTACATTAAATAGGACAACAGCCTATTTAATTGCCTGTCTATGGCTCCAACTCGCTATTTGGACAGTTGTACTAATTTTTGCACTCACAGTTGCTGCATATTGCTTCTTGAAATTGAGAAACCGTGTCACTCTTTGCAGCCACAGCAGGTCAGAGCGTAGCGCTCAGTGTGAGCTTGTGGTCATTACAGGTGTGTCACATCACTCTGTTTACTCACTGAATGCAAATGCGCTCATGTAAGCTCTTCAATCATGTAATTCATTTTCCGGTCATGCTGCATTCGGGAGCCTCATGCATACAGATGTTGAGAAACGTGACATCCGGAGCTTTTTCTACATCTATTATTAACACAAGTTAATGTTCAGAAGCTAGAAAACCTGGAGGCTTTTGACCTCTTCACCGTATGTGATTTTCTTCGACAAGTGTCCAGGTAAGCGGCGTCTGCTGCAGTATCTAACAGCTTCTCCACTTCCCCCTCCACAGGTGGAGTAATTGGTGTCAGATGGTTTTTGCTTCTTACACTCCTCATTTGGAGGAAAAACTGTCTGGCGCTCCGGTGTGTCCCAGCTTGGTTTGGCAGTCATTCCAGCTAAAGGTCCACACTTTAACAGAGTATTCTCTCACCCCGCACAACCTGCAAAATGATTTGAGTCAGACAGCCGCATCCTCCACTTCAGCTTCTACTCGAGCACAAAAATCATCACGCAGGCTGAGCAGATTGCTGCAGAGGCTGCTCATGTGTTCCCCCGAGGCTGCATTCAGCCGGTACAAGACGTCCTGTGACCTTTTGTGTCAGAACTTTGGACACATAGACCCCAAATTAACCCAAAACCACTGGTGCAAAAATGCAACAAAAGTGCCCTCTTGGATGCCCCTGTGGCAGATAAAACAAAATAAATGCCCTCTCGAGTGGCAAAATGTCCAAGACAACATCATACAGTGCCTTTTAGGAGGGCTTTCCTGTAGACAAAACTGCGCTAAAGTGTATCACTGCCCAAAACATTTAAAGGGATAGTTCACCCAAAAATAAAAATCTAGTCATTATCTACTCACCCTCATCCAAACTGAGGGTCGGGTTTATTTTGTTAGTCCACAAAACACTGCTCGAGTTTCACAGGAAAACAGTGTTACAGAATCTCCAAAACGATGGAAGTGAATGGTGACCAGTTTTCAAACGTGAAAAAACAACTGGAAAAGAAACATAAAATGCCTCCATGCTGCTCGTCTGGTGTAATCCAAGTCTCTTAAAGTCCCAACATGTCGTTTGCACACCGTCACACAAGCTGAAGATCTACAGTGAAGATTTAGGCTAAAAACATGGTGTAAATAATATTTTTTAAATCAACTTGGCATGTCGGGGCTTTAGGAGACTTGGATTACACCAGATGAGCAGTATGGAGGCATTTTATGTTTTTATTCAGTTGTTGTTTTTTTACATTTGAAAACTGGTCACCATTGACTTCCATTGTCTAGGAGATTCTGCAACACAGTTTTCCAGTGAAACTCCAGCAGTGTTTTATGGACAAAAAAACTAAACCCAACTTTTAATCAGCATGAGGGTGAGGAGATTATGACCCAATTTAAATATCTGGGTTTTGAGTTGGTCAGCACGGGGTGATTTTTCTCAGTTAAAGAGAAGTATTCATACAGTTTACTGAAACAGACAATATGTAAATTCTGCCACTAGAGTTCTCTCTCACATTAAGACAATAACAAAAGATGTAGTGTGATGACATCATGAGGTCTCGTGGGATCATGGGAGTTGTTTTCTTCTCTGTCAAACAGCCACCACAGCTGATGAAAATCTGCCTGATCATAGATGAGGTAATATTACAGATTTACTCAAGTTCTGTATAGTAACATCACCATCTCTGACGTATCTGACACAGTATTCTGTTTTTCCAGAAGTTGTAGCTGTCAGTTAGCTTGCTAGCTATCAAGAAACGCATCATTATCTTGAATAAATCACATTTTTCACTACATTTGAACATCGTTGGAAAAGTCTTGCATTCAGAGTTTTACTAAAGTTAGCACCAATAATTACTGTTTTTTCTTTTTGCTACTTGGGTGAAGCAAGCAACAAGCATTCATCTGGAGTCACGTTTTTTTGGCCATCTGATAATCTAAACCCTAATGTTCACTCTGTATTGAGCTCTGTTTTTGATCTCCACCAACTTCTGAGAGAAATATCTTGCTCTTTTGGCAGCTAAATGCGAGAATATGTTCACTAGGATGGTTGTTAACTTTGTCTGTCTGATGTTTTGTGCTGAGCAGGTGGAGAACTGCGGATTGATTTATCAGAGCTTTCTCTCTGAAAACAGCTGCCTGCTGGGAAGCTATGAGAGC
>JAJHUR010120802.1:1041-13855 GCA_027495735.1 Lutjanus campechanus | reverse complement strand
TAGAGAAAATGGCTCTCTATATTTATCCATCTTGACAAATCTTGTATGGCTTTATATGACAAGAGCTGAGCGGTTTGAACATTCTCCATGTGGACAGAGCTTCTTAAAAGATCTGATAACTACAGAAAAACCTCTGTGGAGTGACATCTGTGCCATTAGAGAGGGTTGAGTGGGTGTAAAAAATATCTGCAGGAACATGCAGTATATGAACGCCATAACTCCAAGGAACTGAGTTTACAGTATATTTGTCTTAGAAGTCGGTGTTCATTGGCCCGTTAAAATATAGCAAACATACTGTCATCGCTCTCTCTCTCTCTCTCTCTCTCTCTCTCTCTCTCTATCTCTCATCTCATTCTCTCTCTACAAATACATAAAGTAATTAAGTAATTTGTGCACTCTTTGAAATGAAGATACTAACTAGAACCATAAAGGGGTCTTCAAGTTGTCTCCATAGGAGAACCGTTTTTGTTTCTGGTAGATCCTTTTATAAAAGTTCCACTTTGAACCAGTTCAGGGGGATTCTATGTTTATGGCTTAAACCCAGAACCATCTGTGAAATCTTTGATGTAGAACCCTATATGAGAGATTCTAAAGGAGAACCTTTCTATGGTGTAATGGTTCCACCCAGAACCCAGAACCTTTCCACCTTGTAAAGATGCTAACAAGAACCCACCAGTGGGATTCTCTTGAGAACCTTTTTTATATTCCAAGGGCTTTATGTCAAACCTGCCCAGGGAGATCTACTGAGAACCCTTTTATATTTCAAGAATTGTATCTACCCTTTCATAAAGAACCTTTGATGTAAGAGTTCAAGGATTTCAACAATCCTTGAAGAAAGAACGAGTTCTTCTGATGAAAGGGTAATGGATCTTTCACCCGGACCAACCCTTTTTTCAAAAAAGTTTTTTTTTTTTTTTTTAGAAGCAAATGGTTCAGGGTAGAACCTCAGCCTTTTGGGAAGTACTCTTTTGTAACCTAAGACTGTGATATTTTTTCCTGTTGAGCTGTCAAGAAGCAGTGCTCCCTAAACTCACATACAATACACCTGAGTTACCTGAGTGAGATAGCTTTTTTAAAATAGACCATGATGATGGTAATTAAAACTTCTTTGTTCGTGCCTTTATAGTCAGTGGAAGAGATACTGTGTGACTTACATCCACCCGAATCTCCCTTTACAGGAGCCAGCACAGATTTTGAGCACAGGGTTTGAGCACCTAGACTTTCAGGTATCTGATGATAAGGTAAAATATTTTAAATACAACGTTCTCTTGAACTGATAGTGATTTTTTTTTGGTTGACCTTTTTAAAGTAGCTAAAATAGCTTTTGTTGCTGACACTGTCCACAACAGTTTGTTGCTTAACTTCCATGTTTTCCACACTGGGGGTGTGCCAACCAGCAGCTACTGTAGGTAATACACTGACTATAGATAAGTACCTCATACAACCCCACTTCAAATAATTAGAACCATCCCTTTAAACTATTCTCTGTTAAATTTAGCTGATGAAAAAAGACTTCACTGGTCCAGGACAACTTCAAGTGTCAATTCAGTATGTTTACTCTCGAAGCATAATCAATTTTTATGATTGCTAAAAATTTTTTTTTTTTTTTAAACATAATACAGCCATAGAATTGTATCAAAAGTTCCAAAAAAGAAAGTTCCAGAAAAACTTACCTCTGATGCAATGTTAACATTTTGTCAACAAAGTGATTTTAAAATACTGATTCAGCTATAAATCATTAAATGGTGAAGGACCAATACACTTCTGGAGACATACCCTGGTACCACTTTTCTATGTCTGAAACACGTTTCTGTGCTTTCACTCTTAGTTGAAGTCTGGGCTGTTTTCATTCTGCATGACTAATACCAATTTGTATTTGAATCTTTTGATATTTTTGCTTTCCTTCATTTCCTATGATTTATGCTGTTCATTTTTCTAAAGCTCCTTGAATCACCCTGTATGGAGGTTTTCTATTCAAATCAAGTTGTTCGGTCCTAAAACTACATCAGGATTTGTAATAACATTGAAAATGAATAGTGACAAAGGTTTCAAAACCAGAATTTATTGCCCTTTCCTTCAGTCTAAGCATTGCTGTCAGCTACCCCTTACAGTCAGGACAAACCTGCCACATGTCTCGTCTCACTGGCAGTAAATTCAATTCAGGATTGGACAAGAGGACATGAAAACTGACTAGTGTAGATGGTTCTGGAGGGAAAGCGATTACAGCATTTTGAATTTAAATTACTTTATATTTCTGTTACCAATCCACATATGAATTCAGAGAGGCAATAGGGGCACGGCCGTCCCACTACCCAAAATAGTCTCTTCTGTTGCCGTCAAGCATCAATCCCTGCTCTCATCACACACTTTCTCAGGTCTCTTCTCATTCATCCAGAACTTGTTTTTCCCACTCTTAACCTCCAGACTCACCCCATCAGACACAACATAATCCTCACGTCACTTGAATCCCTCCACAAATACTTAAACAATGAAAGTGGTTATTAATATGCAGAGAAGACAGATCAGTGTCTTTTCAGCTTTCCAATTCACAAAACCAATTAATGAAGTTCAACTGAGGTCCGGCGCTGAGAAACAACATCACAGAACTGGAGTGTGGAGTAAAAGAATCAAATCAAAACAAGATGAAGATATAAATGCCAAAACATCCTCAGATGGGTTGTGCTCAGGCCCTCATCTGCCTTATTTATCTCCAGAGATCCTGGCAATGGAACAATATCGCGAGGAGGGCAGTAAACAAAGCTAGAGGGGAAACCTATCCATGGTTTCATTATCACTGCAAACTCTCGATTCTGTTGTGGTGCAAATTCACCAATGAGTCATTCAGAGAGAGGATTATTACACAAATACTGCACGAAATGCAAGCATCTAAAACCTGTCAGTCTGAAAGACCTCACATATTAATATAGAAAGAAGTAAATATATTCATATGAACTGAGCATTGGCTTAGAGTATAATGGTTGTACATAGTAATACGTAAGGGATAATTAATAAGTAAGTTCACATTAAATGGTTTGAAGGCACAACGTGCGGTGAAGAACCACCCGACTTGAAGCACAATGACTTCAAACCATTTAACGCACACACACAAGTTGTTTATCCCGCTTATACCATTTGACAACTATATTAAATAAAAGCATTTGCAGATTTTTGGTGAAAGTTTTTCACTCAAAATCTAAAGTTATGAAGCAAGTGGTTACCATTGTCATGACAGGGAATAATTTTAGTCTCTTTTGCAACCAAACTCAGCTGGCTTGTTGCATTTGATAACAAGTAACACCACTTCCAAACTAGAAGTGATGCGAGCAAACAACTTACCACATATACGAGCCTTGTTTCTATATAGTTGGAGGACAGTTTACTTACTTGCAATTCCCAAAAGTTAAATTTTTTCCTTCCAAGTTCTGTCCTTTTTGAGGATATTCTTATAAAAAGGCTACTGTGGATTATATAAAAGGTGCAGCATCTTCTCAACCTCATTAATTCATCCTCCCTTTCAACTGTTTCAACAGAAACATCAAGGATGTCACTTAAATTTTAACCAGATAAAATAGGTTGGAAGGGCATAAAAACTTTGGTAAAATAGAGGCAGGGCGAGCGATTTTTTCAAGCAAGCGACACTTCACTCAGCCTATTCGTTGATGCATGGAGCAGGTTAGGATGTCCTCATTTACGAAAACAGAAGCAATCAGCTGTTCACTGGCTCGTTTTTTCGCACCGCCTCCAGTTGTCTTTAATGTTGCTATGGTTATAAGTTGGGTAGCAGATGAATTTTGACTTTTTGAATCTGTGATCAAACTTGAGCTGAACTACATTTGCATTAAGCGGTTTTAACGCTCACTTGTCTGCCAATCATAAAAGAGGATTCACTCAGATTATGGTATAAAGGCCTATATATATTGATTCATCTGTAGAATATAATATGGGTCCTCATAGAACCCTCATGATACGGTTCTAGATGAAACCTGTGGAGTATAAAAGGGTTCTTGTTAGACCCCCTGTGTGGGTTCTTATAGGGACCCATAGAAGATGGATATAATCTGGATAGAACCCCCAGAGAGAGTTCTAGAAGGGTTAGGGTTAGGGTTAGGGTTAGGCTATTACACCATAGAAGGGTCCTCTGCAGAAGAGGCTCTGGTAGGAACCTTTCACAGGTGGTTCTTGGCATAGCCCTCCATGTTAGGTTCAAGACAGAACCCTCTCAAAGGGTGCCAGGTGGAACCGAAACGGGTTCTCCTATGGGAACAAACCAAAGAACCCTATATGGTTCTACGTACCACCTTTATAAAGTGTGCATGTGAAAGGATCACTGTCAGATTGTCTTTAATAGATTAATCAGTATGACAGCTGGAGCAGCTGGAGTGTTTGTGTCAGCGTGCTTATTGGGATCCAGAAAAACAATGATTATTAATTATGCATTAATAATTATGCATGAATAATTCTATGCACGGGTTTGTCAAACTTCAGAAACACTTCAATTCTGTTTCCTCCAGCCACAGTAGTGTTAGCAGGATGGAAGCACGAGGATGGGCGGAGAAGAAGGAGAAGGATAGAGTGGGTGTTAAGCCGGACTGAGATGCAGCTTAAGCTCCAATCTGGCATGCACCATCTCTATCCCCGACACTCCTCACTCACTCACTCACTCCTCTCTCCTGCTCCTGCCCACTGGTTCCTTCTTCAGGGGCTTCAGCCAGTGGAGCTGCAGAATATTGATGATAATGATGATGATATATCATTACAACTGCATCCCACTTATGGCACATGTATTGTCCTACTTTTGTCCTACTTGCAGGTGTTAATGTAAAATAAACCATGTACACCTGAAACCTGCTTTGGAGGTGCTCTGCTGCCTCCATATATTGCTTGCTCTCATGCTTCATATTTAGCATACAGACATGAGGACATGAACAAATGATTCCCTTAAAGTGATACTCCACTTTACATGATAACCCACTCAATATGTACTCACTACTATGCCGATGTGATGATAGGTGAAGGTCTTCTGTTCACAAAACAATCCTGGAGTTTCAGCAGAAAACAGGGTAGCAGCCTCATCCAGTACAATGGCAGTGAACGGCGACCACGGATAAAACGTTAAAAATAGCACACAAAACAAACACAAAATGTCTCCATCCTGCAAGTGTCCACGAGCCGCGACATAAAAAATTAACCGCAAAAGACGCCATTTACGCCATGTTTTTAGCTGAAATGTCAGCTGTAGCATGTAGCCAGTAGGATGTAAACATGGCGTCGATCTCACGAGACTTCGTATATATCTTAATGGACGCACGTGCGGAAGTCTCGCGAGATTGACGCCATGTTTACATCTTACCAGTTACATGCTACAGCTGATATTTCTGCTAAAAACATGGCCTAAATGGCGTCTTTTGCAGTTAATTTTTTATGTCGTGGCTCGCGGACACTTGGATTACACCACACAAGCAGGATGGAGACATTTTGTGTTTGTTTTGTGTGCTATTTTTAACGTTTTATCCGTGGTCACCATTCACTGCCATTGTACTGGATGAGGCTGCTACCCTGTTTTCTGCTGAAACTCCAGGATTGTTTTGTAAACTGAAGACCTTCACCTATCATCACATCTGCATAGTGGTGAGTACATATTGAGTGGGTTATCGTGTAAAGTGGAGTATCCTTTTAAAGCTGAATAGCCACATGCAAATCCAATGAAGGAGGTGGGCGACATGGCATTTTGTCAACACTATTCATCAAATTAGCTGCATGAAAAAGCCCAGAGATATTTCAATATGTCAGAAATATCAACATCTGCCAGCATTCAGTTCCTTTTTACTGTTTTGTGGGCTGTTTATAATTTTCCATGCCATTGATCTAATTTCTTCTAAAAAATATCCTTTGCTTCAGGACTCTGAGCTGAAGTCAGACAAAGAGACTTGGCATGCTGAGTGAATATATTTGTGACTGAAATGTTGATGTAGACATTTTGCAGATGCTATACATTATGGATGAAATGCACCTTCTGTTTTTTCTAAATTTGGATCATATTCAAAATGTCTTGCTAGGTCTTATTCACAGAATGCACACAGTGGAATTCAAGCTATTCAGAATTCAGCAATATAAATGGCATCATTTCCCTCCACTGCCTTTTCATGGTGGTTTGTAATGACACAATAAAGATAAAATCAAAACAACCACCACTTTGTCTCTAGCTAACTTTTTTCACTAATCCTAACCCTAATCCACTTTCCTGAGATCTGGAGCTGGGGGCTTATTTCCCCAAGACAGGATAATTTTGCAGTATTCAAGATTAGCTGCAGACAAGGTGTAGTTCCAGACATCATGCACACACAAACATACACACACAAAGAAGCAATTACATGCCTCCCTTCTGGCTTACGTCTGGTTGGGATAATTATGACAAAATTACACACAAATACAGGTATCTAATAGAATCTTATCATTTATGAGGTGATGCCGTTTTATATCTAAAAGGTCAAAGGTCAACTTCACTGTGACATCTTAATATTCAGTTCTCTATCAGTCCCATGTCTTCCTTTGTAAAATAGTCTAAGTGAAGAGAGCATGTTTCTCTCTGGACATTATTCACTGTAATGACTCATGTCAGCTGTAGCGACGATCTTTCCTCCATCCAGTACTCCACATTTGCCACCACTATTAAGCAGTCCCTTGGCTATAAGCTTGACACAAAAGAATCTTCTGAGGCAGTAACTCCGTTCAAAAAATTTACTTAAAAGGCAAAAACAAAGTTACAAAATTCTCTTTTGGCTCAACTAGGCGCATGGTCAAAAAACTGTCTTGCTCCTTAGGCTGCTTAACCTGGTCTGAGAGCTAAAAGGCTGTGATGTCACCAGCAGCATCATTAAAGGAGCATTTCAACTTTTTAAAGGAAAACTACTAAAATGATATTAGCAATATCAATATCAATATGGCTCTTACATCAGCAGTGAGAACTTCCATTTTGCCCAAAAATACACTTAATTAAGTGGTAAGTTCCATATTAAATTCCTTCACAGTCTTCACTACAAACATTATATGAGTCTGGACAGACATGGATGTAAACTGTAACTCGATTGGTTGGAGGAGACATACAGCTGCTGACTTGTCACTCTTCTTAACTGGCCGCTAGGGGCGGCAAGTGATCAACAACTGCTTCAGTTTGAAATCTTGTTTCAGCTTGGGACAGTGTATGTGGGGATCATGTAAATATTGCTGGAACTTTGCAAATCTCCGCTGGTTGCATCTGGAAGTTGTGTTGGCATTGCAGTAGGTGCTTCACCATCTGTTGCCTAGCAGAGATCTCCACTCTACTGAATGCACTCTTCTAGATGTGTGAGCAATGGAAAATACCATTTTCGGTTCTTACATAAACATGAGTAGTCAACCAACTAAGAAAGCACACATTTGCAATTTGTTTTCAACATGTCTGTGAGAAATACGTCACCAGTGTGAGTGAGACAGTTTCTGTCTGTCTGTAATAGGAGTCTGTAGTTGTGATGCATTTTCATGTCTGCCAGCAAGATGACATAATTAATTTCACCATGGCCACTTTTTAATCCAAACAATCAAAAATTCAGATTAGTCTAATGATGGGAGTGTCACTGTTAGGTTGTTTTAAATGGGGAGTGTTCCATTTTAATCAGTACATCTGACAACCCTAATGCTGAAAATGATTGGAAAAGTTTGTGTCTGTCTGTCTATGTATGTATGTGTGTGTGTGTGTGTGTGTGTGTGTGTGTGTGTGTGTGTGTGTGCTGATAGTATTATTCTTTTTTTCTTTTCTTTTTTTAAAGATAGATCCAAAGTAAGAGCTTTTCAAAGGACCCTGATTTACTGGAGCCCCCAGCCTGTATGCTTATTCTCATCCTTCATTCTTATTCTCATCCTTGATTTCTCAGGGCTGTCTCCTTCATAATCTGTTCCACATTAAACTGATCTCCAGTAACTCTTTCAAAACAATAAGTGATCAAAATAACAACCAAAATTAAATCACAAAGGAGTACAAGGACCTGCAGGTTTATGGGAGGTGGCTGTCCAATCCCGGAATGCATGAGCAAGAGGCAGGGTGCAGCCTGGACAGGTTGTCTGTCACTCACAGGGCAAAAGAAAGCATTTAGAGCTGAAATATCAGCAGAACTAAATTAATAAATAAACAAGTGTTTGCTAAGTGTTCACCATATTAAGTTAAAAGGTGATGATATGTCATTTGTTGTGTTTGCAGCTTGTTTCTGCTGCCCCCAGGTGGTCAAAATCAGTCATTGCAGGTTTAAGTACTCCTCTATGTGACAATCAAATATGTATATTAAAAAAAGGAATTATTTATTGAAGTGCTTTAATCAAAGTGTCACAAACTAAACTGCTTCATCGGGACTAGATGGTTTGATCAGACTTACATCAGATTCAGAATCAAATGTTGCTAAATCCTGGTTGGTATGCAACTATTTCAAACTTTGGCAGATGGAAAATAGCTTATTCATGTATGAGTAAGAATTTGGTTTTAGGCTTGTAAAACTTAATTGAAATGTAATACTAAGCTTCAAAACATTTGTCAAATAGATGATTTTATTTCAACATGAAATATAATAAAGTTATTGCAATAATTCCATGTTAAGACCATTTACGTTGGTCAGTTATTCTGGCTCACAGACCACGTAACTGCAACATACCCACGTTTGCACCATGTTTCCCGCCCAGCCCACTGCCTCCACTGTCAACTGATGATCAAAGCCAGAATGCTGAAAAAATAATTACAAAAAAAGAGAAAGAAACTTTGATTCTGAGTTCCCTGCAACCAGGTGTAGCAGAGAGACTGAGACTGAGTCTGAGGCCTCTGCTGACTAAAGTAGGTCAACTCCTCCCCTTTTCCCCACCCTTCTAAATTGGCAGCCTATTTAGTGCACCTGTGGCAGCAAGACTGCCTTTTCCCCTTTGTCTGTGCCTGGTGGCATTTTTGGGTTTTGTAGTATTTTGATTCATTTTGGTTTGGCTGTTTTGTTTTGGTAGTATTCTGTTTTGTTATTTTGTTAGCTTTGGTTTCGTGTAGCTTTAAGTTGCTAAACTTTAGTTTATTTTGAGTTAGTAATTTCCTTTGTGCCACAACCTTTTATTGCCATTGTTATTAAAACTTCATATTTTAGCTGGGACCAACTGGTTAGTATAGTTTTAGCTGTTCTTTTGTTAACATTTTCTTTCTCTCCCTTTTTGTTGCAGTGGTAAGGGCACTGGGGCACGATAGTCTGCACCTGTTTGCCGTGTGTCTGCGGTGTGTCTGCTGTGTGTTTGCTGTGAGTCACGAGTGGTGGGTAAGTGCACTCCTGGAACACTTATTTTGGTAGTATGCCTCCCCCTTGTTAGCTTCCGCTCACTTCCCCTTCCCCCTTTTTTTGAAAGTTTGTCATTCATTTTGGAAGTGTTTTATTAATTAAAGTGTTATTGTTAAAAGAATAAATTGTAATAAATTTTCATACCTCTTTCCATAACTGACTGGCCTTTACTGCCCCTCACTAATTCTCTTTATCTCCGCAGGCACTTCCAGTTTGAGTAGTATTATTTTTGCTTTTTCTTAAATAAAACTTGATTTACTTTAGAACCACGTCTCTGCCTTGTAGTGTTTCGAACTGTGTTTGCCTTATTGTGTAAAATTGGGTAAAACTCCTTGGGTGAAAGTCCCTAGGTGGCGTTGTCTGGTTTGTAATTGGGGTGATTCTATTATTGACTCTTTATTATACAAAAACCCACATCCCCGCGTTGCCACACAGGCACAATGAGAAGAGACCTGCCTTCAGGTTAAATAAATCTCTCACCATCAGTGGGAGTGTGGCCTTGATGACAATCAAGCCCTATACCTGAATATTAGAATAAAAGAGAAAATGAGGACCGGTCAGGAGAAATCAAATTGTGCTGCACTGCTCGCACGAGAAATTGTCTGTGTAAATTTAACCTCACTTTCATTCATTTGACATTCCCTGAAGTCAAGGGTTTGAAGTTATCCACAGGAACCAAAGGATCCAGCAGGCAGCCACTTGTTCCTTGAGCCAACAGTTAATTATAACATTTAAAATAGCACCTTTAATTTACTGAAAAAGTGGTGCACTTATTGTGAGAGCCACTTAACTTTTCAAATCTCTCATGGTGATAATTGTAATTTCTAGTTTAATAATGGATTAGCGATTAGTGAGATTTAGAAGTGCTGGGAAATATTGTCACTGCTGGACAGAACTATGCTATCTGTTTCCCCCTGTTTCCAGTCTTTGTGCTAAGCTAACTGTCCCCTGGCTGTAGCTGAATAGATATACGGAGTAAGCTAAACTAACCAGTGCTGCCTGTATATTTAAAGTCTCTCTCAACTCAAAAATATGTTAATCTTCTTGTTCCTAACATTTTCTCCTGCCTCCTGTGCCCCCCTGCCTCTGAGTGTGTGTGTCTTTGTGTCTGTGTGTGATGTGGGCACGCTGCTCCCTCTCCTGGCTCCATGGTCCCACCACACCTGTCCTCAATCACCTCTCCCAGCCTTCACATCTGACTCCCATCAGCTCATCCCCTTCTCCCCTTCTCCATTACATCACACGGAGCTCTCATCCCACTTGTCATCACATTACCTATACAGAGGTAATTATACACTTCAGGTCACTTTTACGCATAAATCCTGAGAACTATTCCTGGTGTTCATTCCAAGTTTTTGCTTAACTCTCTTCCATGCGTAACTCAGGATTGCCTCACATCTGCCTGCCTGCCTCTCATCCCTGCATCTCTCCTGCCAGTCACAATCAAACCCTTCATTCTGCCCAGCCATGCTAGGCCATCTCCCATCTAATCTCTCCTTGGCCCCTGCCAGCCATCATCTCCTCTCCGTTTCATTTCCATTCCCAGGTTCCTTATAATAAACCTTTATAACTTCACCTCACGTCTGTGTCTATGTCCTGCGCTTGGGTCCACCTTGCAACAGCACCTCAACATAGCCTTGATCCTCAAGATCATTTGCATTGTTGATTAATCTGTAGATTATTTTTCAGTTCAAGGTTTAGTCTATAAAATATCATAAAATTTGGTCTTGTCCGATATGTAAAGGTAGGATTTGGTCAAGCTGTTCTTAAACGCACCAGAAAGAGATCTGATTGTTGAGTCTCATTGCCCGGATATCAAATATGGACATTTTGGGTTGGTAAAGCCCCCCAAATACAACAAAATAATGAGAAAATAAGGAAGTACAAACAGAGACCAGGGTATCTACAGATAAAGTCACCACCACAAACTTCTTGTGGAAAATGTTGCATATTATGCCTTTAATTTACAATTATATGTAACTGAGAAAAGCAATGAATCCTTTACGCAGCTAGGACCAGTGAATATTTCGGATTTTGGTTGAATATTGACTTCAATGATTAGAAGTTTACCAAAACTGTCAATGAATAATTTAGATGCTTAAAAGACGATGAAAATCCTAAAATGAAGCCCCAAAATGGATTGTACTTGTCCCAAATTTAAACTCAACTAGATATCCTACTCCTAATTCATTTAATCATCCATTCGATTAAGCTTTATTAGTTTTTATAGGTAGACAACTTTAAAACAACTTCTTTCCTTGTTAAGTCCAGATAAAAGATGCTCACATATTCATGTCAGTAAGAGACAGTTGCAAACATTTTGCATTTCTCTCACTTTCTCGGATACCTAGACCAACAAAATCTCTATTGTCTGCTAGTTACTTATACTATTTTTTTTTTCAGTAGATGCAGCAGCACATGTTGAATTTATCTTCTGTTTTCCTGGTGGGAAGAGAGTCTGACTGAGCACATGCAGTATGAGTGTCATCACTCTGGGATGTTTCTGAATGGAGAAATAAGATTTGCTGCAACCGTCCCCTGTTGCAACCCTCCCCAGTCTACTCTATTTATTAAGTTGGTAATGTGAATGTTTGCTGACAGGATCACGCTGTGCTTCATGTGGAAGATTCCTACAGAGTTTCACAGACATTTCCACTAAATGGTTTAGTGATAACAAAGAGGACTTTTTTCACATTTACAGCTGGATGAATCAGAAGTTTTTTTTCGTGTTTTGTCTTTCAAGATAATTATAGAGTAGTTACAGATTAATTACTATGTACTGTAGGCAGCTGAGTTATAAGCTCCCTTCGTTTAGAGTATAAGTCTGTGTAGCTATAAAACCCACTCAAAAGGCTGAGGCATTAATGGCCATTCATAAAATAAATGCAAATGTGTCGCTTCCGTCTTTTAGAAGCAGCCTTTCCCCGCCCGTGCTTGACTGCAAAGAAGAAAAACGCAATTTAACACTCGATAAATCTGTTTCCTTTTACCAATCGTTCATTTTACGTGCATCAAATCGATTAATTTATTTAAAGAGAGCGAAAAAGCAGCAGTCATTGATAGTTTTAGAGGGCTGTAACGGGCTGTCTGTAAAGAGGAGATGCTTGTTCTTACATTTTCTCAACATCATCGGACAATAATGATGAATACTGGTGGAGCAGTCTGTGAGTCCACAGCCACTTTGTGCTGGGCAGCAGAGCATCACGGTTAGACTGTGAGCAGTTCAGGTGCAGTCAGGACGGAGCAGCTCCACATGCACCGCATCTCTGACAGCAGCTTTCTCCGCTCCGAAGGACCGTTTAAGTGTAAGTAACATGAACATGTTTTTCTCTTGTCTGTAGTGCTAGAACTGTTTTACGCAAAATGAAGGGGTGTATTTATCCAAAATGCATTATAGCATACATTTTAAAGTAAACGTTACACCAACCTTCTCTAAGTAGGAAAAATAAACTTAATTAACGATACAAGAGGATTTTTAT
>JAJHUR010120796.1:3931-20890 GCA_027495735.1 Lutjanus campechanus | reverse complement strand
GGCTAAATTTGTGTCATTTCAAGCTTTTAAGACAGGCAATTTAACAATCAGTCTTGACTAGAAATGTGTTTAAGTGAGTCATTTAACGTAACATAGATGCATTAAAAACAGTGTGCAGTGAATAGGCGGTGCAGACTAAACAGAGAGTTTATCTGGAGGTGATTAACAGCGTGCTGTTTTTCCATTATTCACTTTCTTGAAATATTTGGGTTGGTGTTCTGCTGAATCTTGCCTTTTGTTGAAGGGAATTAGGGGAAACATTTTCCAAATGTTGCTCGAAGGAGCAAGTAGTAATCTCCTCGTCAGCTGCTCTGATGCTGCTAGAAAGAATGTGTGCACTGCACTAAAAACAAGTCAGCGATGAGGTACTGACTGAGATTTTGTGAGAACGAGAGCAGGGAGCAAGTCGGTCAGTTCAATCGGCTGCATAAAGAGGAAAAAAAATAAGATTACTTAATTCTTAATTCTTTCTCCTCTGCTCCTTCATTCATTATTCCATGCCTTGTGGCTACTATCTGTGCTTATCTCCTCTTGCTTCTTTCTATTATCCCATTGGTTTCAAATTCTGGAGGCGCCTGCGTCCTTCGTCCCATCTTCTAATAAAGTGAGCTTAAAACCACCACTTCTCTCTCTTAGCCCACACGGCAGCCAGTAACTAATCAGCCTGCTCTTTATTAACCCTATTAGCTGCACCTGTAGCACTCCAGCCTCGAGCTTCTGGCACTGATGCCAACATCCGAGCGGTGGCACCCCCACCATGCTGGGGTGTAATGTTGCCGGCTGATTACAACGTTCATCTGAGATTATGGGTGTTAATCACAGATGGAGTGTCTGCCAAAAAATGTAATCTAGTTTTATCAACAGTGTTTTATTAGCATAATTTACCGTCTCCTGGCTGAAAAAATGCAATTAAAGGGATAGTTATTCGATGTGGGTTTGTATGAGATATTTATCCATAGTCGGTTACCTACAGTAGATGCCGGTCGACAGATCCTAAGATTGGAGAAGCAAAGAGGGGCACCAGCACGGAATCTAAGCAATGAACAGCTGTAGACAGGGTCAGCAGCAAAAGGCGTTTGTCACTTGAAAAAATTATCCACCTACAAAAAGGATATTGGTTTATGTATATGCTACATTTAGAATATTTTCACCACTTTGCTGTCAGACCGAAAACCACTGTTGTATAAGCCAAATATCACTCTTTCCAAACCAACCAAACTCCATAGGGGAAATCATTAATTTTATCCTGCAGAAGCCGCAGAACCGCAGCCTCGAGCCATTAGTTAGCGTTATCGTGTGACTTTGATGAATCAGAACTCACTTCATCTAAAACACTGAAGTCACACAATAACACAAACAAAGTATCAGATAGATGCAGTGGTAGACCAGCAACTCCTGTGTTCTCCAAGATAAAATTACCGATTCAGCCTGTGGAGTTTAGTTGGTTTGGAGAGAGCGAAATTTGGCTTGTGTAATAGCAGTTTCCTGTCTTTGTCTGACAGCAAAGTAAAACAGTGAAAATATCGTAAATATAGTGTAACTTAAACTGATATATGAGCATTTTATAGATTGCTAAAACACCTTTTGTTGCTGACTGTGTCTACAGCAGTTCAATCCTTAGCTTTCATGTTGGTGCCCCTCTCTGCTTCTCCTAAGTGGGCGCATGCCAGTAGTCATAATACACTAACTATGGATAAGCACTTAATACAACCTCATCAAATAATCCAAACTGTCCATTTAAGGTCATACAATTGATACATTGTGGTCTGAAATAATTGGTTATCATGTTGTGATCTTTGACTAAAATGTGAAGATTAAAATTTGACCTTAAATGAGCGTACACTGGTAGTCTGAGCAGAGCTACAGTGCACCAACTTGGGCATATTGTCAGAGCTTTGGTTCACCTCCCTAAATGAGCATTTCAGCACTGCCAGCTTACCTGAGCTGTGTTCACTATCTCGTCTCTCCCTCTTTCTCTGTCTGGCTGACAGTCTAATTGTCATGTGGGCAGCCTCTGCCGCATGGATTTAGTGTCGCGCTTGCCTTAATTTAATTGAAAAGCTGCAGAAAGGAAGGAGGAGGGAAAGGAGGGAGGGGATGAAAAACAGATAAATAAAAAGTGGAACCAATCTTTGCCGGGTGCGCTGGGCGGTAAAATGGCTGTGTGCGGTGAATAATGCATGGGGGAGATGGATAGGTCTGCGTGGTTAGAGCCCAGGACTGCTGGCGCTTCATTACCGAGGTGTTTGTATGCTGATGCTGTGATGCCGGCTCCCTCACTCTGTGAGACAGAAGTGGCTGCAGAGGTGGCACCTCCCTGAGCTATCTCATATTTTGTCACTCATTTTCTCTTTAAAGCTCTTTCTCCCTCTGTCACCTTCTGTACTTTTTTAATGGTTCAACCCCAACACACCTTTTCCTCCTGCCTGTGCCCGTGCCCGTGTGTGTGTGTGTGTGTGTGTGTGTGTGTGTCTCACCTCTCCTGTGTTAAGATAGCCAAAGCAGCAGATGGTATTTAAGCCTCCCTCTTCTTGCGAGCAACACACACTTACAGCCAGCTTCTCACAGAGCTTGTTTACATGAGAGATAACCTCTGAGAGAAGAGACAACTTCTGTGTTTGACCTTTGACCCATGTTGCACAAGTCCTGTCTGTCCTACAGCCGTCATATTAATAGTGGTCTCTACCCATTATAATTCCTCTAACTGCTTGAGAAGAAGCCTGAAAACAGGTGGTGGTAATGTTTACTCTGAGTTACATTTTCTGATTGAATTGTGCTGCTCACTGACTGTGTGACTTTGATTGAGCTGGTATGTACTGAGTACCTGAGGAACATTACTAGTTGCTCTACTTCGGTATTTGTCTGAAATTGTGACAGTTCCTGAGAAATACCAGATATGTTTGAGGAAATATAGTAACAGTGTTGCCATCACATATTTAGTCTATCAAAGAGCACTGACAAGTTCATTCTTCAAGTGGATAATGTTAAGATGACTATATGATCTAAAAAATAACTTAAAACTAGCTGAAAATCTTGTGGTCTAACTTTCCACCTTGCCACAGTGATGCAGAAATGTACTCCAATACCTGCTAAAAAAAATCATGTTTTTTTTTTTAACTCTCAAATATTGATATCTCTAGTTTCTAGTTTCAGTTGAGCTTCATTTTATAATTTTATAAACTATTCTGATTGCAGAGGGAGCCACGTTCTCTGCGTATTATTTCTGTTTCAATTAATATGACTGCTAAATATCTGCAGGACTTGCAAAATAAACACAAACTCACAAAGCACCCACTCTGGAGGTTTCTGCATTTGAAAATACAGGAGTCGGGAGAGGTTCTGTCATAGTTGTTGTGATTTGAAGGATCTCCCACCTTACTTGTTTTGCTAACATGAAAGAAAATTCCAAGGAGATAAATGCAAATCTAGAGGAAAATGTCACTGTACTTCTAACTCAGATCACAAGATGCGTTGCTTTTAATTATCTTGGGTGCTGGATCAGTTTATTTACTTGTCACTAGCAGAAACAAACATGTGAAAAGTTGAAAATTGTTTCCCACGAGTTACTCCTAGGAGCAGAATAACAGTGTAATATGATTAACCCAACTGCTACACATCAAAAACAAAAGTCATGAGAATCAACAACAAGAGCAATGCACCAATAATCATAGCTCATAACTAAGTAGAGGAGGTAGATAGCTTTACATACCTTGGGACCACAATTACTATGAACGGAGGAAGATGTCAAAGCCAGACTAGGAAAGGCAAGTACAGCATTCAACATCCCAAATAACATCTGGAAAAGAAAAAAAAAACTAACACTCAGAACCAAACAGAGCATTTTTAATTTAAACATCAAATCCATTCTGCTGTTCGGATCCGAAACCTAAACAACAAACAAACTCTAGACATAAATTAACTGCTGCTGTTGACGCAACACTAACACCAACACCAACCTGTGGGAGTGCACCAGGCAAGAACCCATAGAATTTAAAATCAGAAGGAAGAAGTGGAGCTGGATAGGTCACACGCTCAGAAGACAAAATAAATCATTCGCCAAACTGGCAATAACATGGAACCCGCAGGGCAAGAGGAACAGGGGAAGACCTAGAACCACCTGGAGAAGAAGCACAGAACAAGAGTTTAAGACTGTGTGGCAATCATGGCAGCAGCAAAAAGAAAAGGCACAGCGCTGGAGAGGATAGAGGGGTATTGTCAGTGGCCGATGTTCTATCGGGAATGTGAAGGCCTAACCCTCTGTCTTGACTGCACGCGAGTCAGAAGCGTTTTCCACTTGCACATCTCATTCGACAGAGACACTCTCATTTTAATCAATGCTGCTGTCTGTGCCCACTCCACGCGTCTCACGTTCCAGCTGCATCTTACGGGCGTAAACACGACCTGAAGCATTTATTTAGACATCAAATCTATTTTTTTGACAATGAGCATGCAATTTTTGTAACCCAGGCAGAGCAGAGTGTGCTCCTGAGCCAGAGAGCGTGTGTCTATGCTCCAATTAGTAATCTCACCGACTCTTCCTCCACTTTACCCAGCACTTGGAAAGCAAGACACAGAAACTTCTTGAACTTCTGCGGTATTTATTTGTGGGCAAACTGTACATTCACTGCCACTAAGACAACCTCACAGCTAAACTATATTCCCTCTGCTCTGCTCGCCAACACCCGTCAGCGCTGAGCGCTTTCTTTTTTCCTTTCTCTTTTACCCATCCACTCCCACATCACGCATTGACACATTGAAGGAAAACTGCACACTGAACATAAAGTTTGGCTGTTTCTTTTACTGCTTTGAAATGCACGGATAACATGGATCCTATTTAGAAAGATGCTTCAGTGTCATGTGAGCGTGATGCTGACGTGACGTTTGCGGTCTAGACACGGGGTAACTAAGTATGGTTACTAACTCCAACATTATGGGCTCATGTGAGCTGGCAATTTTTGCCTAAAAGAGACATTTGGAAAGAGAAGTAATTTCAGTCCTGTAATGGCCGCAGCATTTTGTGTGAAGTTGTCGGTGTATTACGTGGGAGCAGCAGGTCTCTGGAAGGCCAGGCCTATGGCGCGCTGGCATCCTGTAATGTATTCCATTTCATTATATTCACCCTCCCAGCCTGCTCTCATCAGTGGATCAGGAGTGTGCCGTCTCGCAGGCACACCGAGATATAATTACTTTCTAACACACGAGGAGCAGAAAGAGAGAGCAGCAAAGAAGAGACAGAGAGAGGATGAAGGAATGAACAATGAAGTTTAATTATGCTTTATGGCAACAATTATAGAATGAAAACAGAAAGTCAATAGGCAGAAACATTGTCTCATTTTCTCTGCTGAGGTGGACTGGGTTTTTTGCACAGGGCCTGAGGCAAACCAAAATAAGAAACAGTCGGGAGGAAACAAAGAAAAGAGGGAGAATATGCCTGATCATATTTATTAGACAGGGAGAGGGGAGCACTGGTGCAACTCCAAATCCTCCCGTGATTTTCCCCTGCTCATATTTCCTCATGCAAACCGAATGCACTACTTCACTAATTGCGACCTTTGCAAGTAATTAGGAGACTGTAATGGATTCCACTTGTACTCCCTCCACCTTGATAATTGTAGATGTCTGGTTTCGCCCTGCTTTGTGTTTAGAGGTCAGCGACGAGGAGACGGTGGAACTCAAGGAGATCCACATGCGGCGTCAAACTCAGCCACTCAGACATTTTGTTTTCTATCACTCACTCACTGAGTATCAGGATCAGTGGGATTAGCAGTCTGATTATCATGCCTCATTGGCAGCAATATGCACACACACACACAGACACCCCCCCACACACACACAGACAGAAGCCCCCATGCACTCACACACACAAACACAAGCTCAATCAAGAACAGATTAATTAAAGGGAACAGTCTAATTAGTGTCATTAAGGAAGGAATAATAGAAAGGCTTGTACATAGGGACAAGAACTGAGGCAAGCTGTCGTGTTTATACACGCACACAAACACACACACACTTACATATACCATATACCATACCACACAAAAAGTAGCGTGTATATGCAGGTTTTTAAAACTGGTAAACTTGCTAAAAATTTGCAGTTAACCCTTTTCCCATTGCCAATATACGAGTTTTCCTTTCTGTTTCTTTTTTTCCCGAAGCACGCTGATAAGCTGAGACTCAACTTCTGTCTGTGCAGAAGACCAGCATTTTAAAAGTCTGGAAAAATGTGTTAAACTTTCAGTACTCTTGTAGCTTCTAACTGAACCTCTGTGGTTCTTACCGTTACCATTTTACTGTTTCATGTTCAATTTCAGCTGGATAAGAATTGTTTTAAATTGTTGCTACTGAAAACCCAACATTTCCTGGTTTCTGCTGCTGATAGTAAGTGTTTATCCAATGTGCAGACACAAGACCAAAGAGGAGCATGTATCAACTAAATACACTTTCAAGCAGATGCAAACCCCACTGAAAACCCCGCGGACATACTGAATCAAAGTGGGTCCAGCCAAGCAGCACATGTTAATGAAAAAGCAGCAAAAGAGTTGCTGTAGTTACCAACGAAGGGGACAAACCTTCACTGCCTGCACCGAAAAGGGACGCAAATTAGTGTGTCCACTCGGGTGTGATGTTTCCATCACTGCTGATCGGAGCTGGAGCCGATAAATACCCGTGACTACTGGAGATTCATTTGACCAGGGAATGAATGCCGATTGTACCCTTCCCCATTGAAGAAAAAGGCCAGATGTTAGTGGGTGTTTGAGGGTTTTTTGTCCAGTGTAAAAAAAGCTTCACACCTCCCTCCCAGAACTGGAACACAACTAGTTGTCAATGTCCTTAAGAAAGAATAGTATACCAATTTGTTTGGGAGGCTTAATGGTGGTTAATCAATATTTCACTATATGCCTCCTTTTCCTTCCTTTGTGTGTGATCATGTCTTTTCAAGTTGGAAAGGAGCAGACAAAAGTGGACACAGCTGAGTTGCCATGAGCAACAAGCCCTCATGGTAACCCAGAGTTACTCAATCGCCAAAAAATGCCTTGGGTGCACTGTTGAACACAAGGAGCCAGGGAGCCAATCAGTAATTGGCTTAAACACACACAGACGCAAACACGCACTCACGATCGCACAAAAATTCCCTTAAATACATACACATACACACACCACACACAGGGACACACACGCACACACAGGCTGGGGTTACAAGAGCCAAAATTTATAAGAAAGTAAATGCCGGGATGCCCTGTAGCAGCAAACCTCTGAACACCCTCCTCTCTTTTTCTTTTCTTTTCCACTCGTACTCACTTTAACACTGCCAGGCACAGGAAAAACTGAACCTCACATGCACACACACTCACACACACACACACACACCTGATTTTATGCTAGAGGCTGCATAAATATGAATCAGGGGTGACAATGGCGTGCAGAGTGGAGCCCTGTGCATCCTATTTTCATCATTTACCTTAGGCTAAATGGATTTGGAACACTGTTGGATGGCTCACCTCTCACACTGGTTTGCCTACTTAAATGTGAAAAATGGTACATTTCCAAACTCAACCTTACGTTCTTTCATTTTTTCCCCCTTTCTCACACCCGCCTCTCAAAAAAAACTGCGGCGGTATTATCACTACAATAATATGCATTCACACTGATAGAAGTGGTTGGTGTGTATGTACAGTAGCAGCAGTAAAATCAACTGGTACTACAGAGTACAAGGTTAAATCTTTTAAGCGTTTTCTCATTTCATTTTTGTTCTTTTATTTGAAATTGGAGTTTAAAGTTATAAGTGACAAAAACTGCTGAAGAAAAAGGTTAACTGGAAGAAGAATTGTGTTTGCAGTCACACCACGTGAAAGCGTCGGTTCACACAAATGACTAAAAACATATTTTCTCACTTACCCTGAGTGCTTTCTCACCACACAGATTGTTTTGGTTTTATTTGACCAGCTTTTTGAAATATCTGTCTCTGGGATTTATGCCTTCACCCCAATGCGATGGAGGTGAATGTAATTTCATTCTGCGCTGCCCACAGCATTGGAAAATGTCATTTAAAAAAAGTCAACAATACCATGTCTCTCTAGAGTCCGTGTCTGGGTTTTCCCTGCTAGAGTCACTTTACTGTGATCAGTTTTCATTGGAAATACTCTCTACTGAATTCCATATGAACACTTTTATTCTGTTGATTATACAAAAGAATGTAAACATTGTTTTTGACAACATTTTTAAACGTAATTGCTTAATGCTGTGAGCAGCACACACTAAAGACCAGTCACCCACATTGTGTGACCAGGTGCAAACAGTGCTGTGTTAAAGCTTCAGGTGTTGGTGGGATAGTTGATTCAGGAAGTCCAGTTTGAGTAACAGATACACAAATTTGAAGTTTTATCAGATGGCAAAACACTACACAGCAATTTTTTAATACTGTGAGACAGGTTTTTAGAATCCTGAGAAATCATGATGGCAGTTATTTTATCTTTTGCTGTGTGGTTTGCGAGGTAAATCGTGCTGATATCGTGTTCATGTTACAAGGTAAATCTACCAGGATGTGCATGTATTTGGCCTGCCTGTCCAAAGTTGAGTATTTGCTGGTTGAGCCCTTTGTGTTGGTTCCTCCACTGCATCAATAAATGAATGTAGGGGCTTCTTTTTTCATGCAGGGCTGAAGTCGGTCTGAATGTGCCCTTTTCATTTTCACCATGCTTTCTTCTTTTTTTCATTGTTTAAATTTATTTATTTATGTGTTTATCGAACTTCAACATCATCATTATTTATTCATGTGGTTCCTTATTCATTTATTTTTCTAGTAGGGTGATGCAGTGGTTGGCATTGTCACCTCACAGCGAAAGGGTTCTGATTTCCAGTCCCCCAGCTGGCTGGTGGGCCTTTCTGTGCTGAGTTTGCATGTTCTCCCCGTGTCTGCATGTGTTCTCTCTGGGTGCTCCGGTTTCCTCTAACAGTCCAAAGACATGCAGGTTAATTAGTGAATCTGAATTTTCTGTAGGTGTGAATGAGAAAGTGACTGGTTGTTTGTGTGCATTTGTGAGACCTGTGATGAACTGGTGATCTGTCCAGGTTGTATCCTGCTCTTGCCCAATGCCTGCTGGGATAGCCTCCAGCCTTCCAGGTTTTAGTGGCATCTAGTGGTCAGACTGTAGATACTACTGACCTCACTGACCCCTTCCAAATGTGTAGGAGAAACAACAGTGGCTTGACACTCACAAAAATGTTAAAGGCCATATCTGGAGTCAGGGTTTGGTTTGTCCATTCTGGGCTACTGTACAAACATGACAGTGCAACATTGCAGACTCTGTGGAAGAGGACGTGCATCCTCTGTAAATATGAAGGGCTCATTCTAATAATAATAAACTTTTGTATAGCACTTGTTAGAAAACAGGTTTGCAAAGTGCTTCACAGATAAAAACAGAGGATACATAGTGCTATTACAAATACAAATCGATTCAATACAAAAGACTATAGACTAAAATAAATAAATAAAAAGATGAAATGAATGGGCTGGACGTTTAGCTCAGTGGGTAGAGCGTCCGACCCATGTATGGAGGCTGTAGTCCTCTGCAGCGGCCGCTGGTTCGACTCCCGCCTTCGATCCTTTGCTGCTGTCATCCCCTGATAGGGAAGCTAATTTCTGAGCTGCACGATCTCTATGTACTTTGGGTCCAAACACCATCAGTTCAGGTAACAAAAACACAACAATTTGTATTTTAGGTGATGATATATTCATGAAAACATGCTTATGAATATTACATTAAATCTCTGCCACATTTTGCCACTCGATCCCCCTAAAACTTAAACACTGGACCTTTAATGTCTGTATATTTTGTTACACCTTCATCTGTCTCATTTGTCATCTATTTGTACTATGTCACATTGACAAAGTGAAATCTCAGAGACAGACGTCTTCTGGGAAAATGATATCAAAACTCTGCATGGCTACATGCCGCTCAACCTGAGTAAGAAAATATGTTTTCTAATTTAGGTAAACTGATTCTTTAAAAGCAAATGCCCTTGACTCAGTATACGCCTCCTCACGCTCGTCTGTCTGTCTGACTTTCGCTTTTATTCTCCTCCCCCTGTTTCCACCAGCTTCACTCTCTCTCCTCTTTCGTCCTTTGTCCTCACTCTTTACCCTTTCTCCCAGGTCCTCCCTCCCTCTCTTCACATCTCCCTCTCCTTCAGTCCCTCCTGATGGCAACGTGTTTATCTATTATTGATATTCTGACTGGGCTCGCTTCCCGCCCCCCTGTCGCCCCACTTTCCTCCAGCCTGCCCTACTTCACCAGAGCCCTCACGAGACACACACACACACACACACAGATGCACAAGTGTGTGTGTGTGAGACAAAAGTTGTGATAACCCTGAGTGTTTATTGAGATACGTGTGTGTGTGTGTTCAAGTCAGTGAGACAGAAAGAGAGAGAGACTAAGTGAGAGTCCACACACAGCAAGAGGAAGGTCTCTATATTTAGATCCATATAAGAGACTGTTCCCAGCATCCAACTGTGCACACACGACGCTCAGCAATACATTACAGGCTCTCAGGCGCTCAATCGCCGACTGCACAGCTCTGTGGCACTGTTAACGTGTGCGTACATACCTCCACATGAACTAAAGAACAGCAGCTTTTAACCCCATTTTCCTCCTCAATCCAAACAAACAGCTCTATCTCAAAAACAGAAAGGATTTGACCATCACATCACATCATTTTTCATCTGAAAAATCACAATTTCCTGTTTAATTTCATAACAAATATGTGTCATGTGTAGCTTCTTAGACCAAGCTTAATTGACAGTAAACTGAATATCTTTGTGCTGTAGGCAAAACAAGACATTTGATGTCATCGATGAACAATGAAACTAATCGCTGGTTGCAGCTCTAGTCCACAACATTTCTCTCCGTTTGCTGCCAGAGTCAACATTCAGAGTCTGACAACAACAGATCCTTCACTGGATAATACTAGGCTTTCAAAATAAAAGAGAAGTAGAGAAGAGAAGCGAAGTAATGTGGAAGAAGGTAGTGTTGTTGGCCACTTAAAGGAGAAAAACTGCCTAATTTATATGTGGTCAGTCGTCCCATACCATCGCACTTTTCCCCTGGAAAACAGCGTAATTCTTCAGCAGTGAGAGATGAGAAAGTCCTATGTTTACTAAAAGTGCAAAAAAATCACAGATTTCAACATTAGGATGAATATTTTTGGTTCCAGTCATTGATGACAATTTAAAGTAACTGCAACACAAAGCCCAGGACTTTTGTTCTGTGTTGTAACGTACCGAGAACGATTTTAAAATGACAGATGCTCCCAGGTGAAATATAGAACTTCTGTCCTTTATGTTAAGTATGGTGCCCTCCGTTTGACTTTGTGGGTCAGTAAAACATCTTCTTTATGAATCTTGTGGAGCATAACGTGTTTCTACTTTGCTGTATTCGAGCCAATTAGCATGTGCAGCGTTATTTTTCTATTATACTTGAGTCCCCTTGCTCTCATATTCAAGAATGCGTGTGTGCATGTGCGGCTCAGGGGGGCAAAACATGCATATAAACACATATGTGCACATGCGAGCACACACACACACATACTGACTCACACATACATGCATTCACACGCAGTTTGAGAGCTTTGATAAGGCAGACTGTGGAGTGCATTAGTGTGTGATCCTTTGAAGGGAAAACATGAAAACATTTGTTGTGCTCGGAGCAAAGGTTTGTTTGGTGCTGTCGTTCGACTTGGCTCCATGGGGCCCTCGCAGTAGTAGTCTGTTTTGAAGCAGTTATCAAATAAGATTTCTCATCTGCTGCTTTCCTTTAGCACCAGATTGGCTTTAAGCTCTGTTGAATCCTCCTCCACTTTGTTTTGTGCAAGGGTTTTACGGTTGCATGTGTTGTCTCAGTCTTTCTCCTTGAATGTCCCCTTTTATGTCTGTGTTTGTGCATGCATGTTTGCCGAATATGTTCATTAGTCTAATCTACGTGTCTGTGCGCTGATCTTCGTGTTTGCATGCCTCGGGTTAATTCAGGTGTGTGTGTATGTGTGCACGCATGCACGCGTCTGTCTATATGAGTGTGTGCAGAATTTTCCCCCGTGTTGACTTTTAATTGTTCTGTGCTTCTGAGAGTGTGTGTTCAGTTTAGTCCACAGCAATTGATCTGGAGAATAATGGTTGGTGGAGAGTCCCAGGCCTCCAGAACCACCGTTTGAAACTCCTCGTAATTACCTCTGAGACCACTGGCAATGATGAAGGGAGGGAGACAGAGAGAGAGAAAACGTGACAGACGGGGAGAAAAAGATGAAATTGATAGAGATGTAGCAATAACATGTGATCAAGACCCAAGTACATTTACGATTTCCAAGGAGGCCAAAGAAAGAAAGACCTGGACGAATGAGAACATTCACGGACAAGATTTCCAAGGAGAAATTCAGCAGATTTTAAAAGAAGCAGACGGGTATAAACAGACTTTTGCTCATATTTTAGGAAATTTAATGTGTTATGTTTTCTGCTTCCTGCTGAAACAATACGCTGATCACCACAGTTAAAGGAGCAATATTGTAAGAGTATTAGTTTAAAATGTTCAATAATCACCAAAATGGGTTATTCTTTCTATATCACCAACAATTGTTTGGTCAAAATAAACCCTAAATTCACAGAGTCAGATGTGAAAATATTCTGGCTCAACGTTGCGTCTCTGATAGTTGACCTCCATCTCGTTCTACTCCTCTGCAGAACCAGCCGTGTCTTCTTTGTCCTGTTCGGAGCTCCTGTAAATCACCTCAGTAATATATTCCCTGTTGTCAAACTGGCCTCCATCAGTCTCGGAAAGCTTGGTTTTGTCCAGGTGCGGCCCGTGTTTGCTGGGAGGCTGCCGAGCGCGGTTCTGTTGCCCGCTCACCCGCTTCGAGTTCTGATGCTGATTCTGCCACTGCTCCCTGCTGAGATTCCCCGCTGGGTCACCCAGTTCTGCACCTGAAAACTTTGCCGTCCCGGGCATCCAAAACTGCTAGATGTCCAAACACCAACACTCCCCTGGTGAGATGCTGCCCCCTTTTTGTTTGGAATATAAATTCGACAGATGGCTAGTCTAGCATAGCCAGACCTCCACAGCGCTCAATGCTGGAGAAATTTATGACTCGGCACATTATCATTCTGCTACAGGGGAAAAAAATACTCTGGCTTGTTCGCATTTCTCTAAACCAATCACAGTCGCCTTGGGTGGTGCTAAGCCCAGGATGCAGCGATGGTGCCCCTGCAAAATAATGTTGGGGGAGAACTTAATTTGCTGGAACACTGGCATTTGGGGAAGTAAGCACTGGTATTCACTGCAAAGGAAAAGGTAACAGCTGCTAGCTTATTTACATTTGTACCGATGACCAGACGCTAGTTTTCCATTTTCAGTGTGAAAAGAAAAGGTGCTGAGGAAGAGTGAATTACCAGAGGCACAACAAAACAATAAATGTATAACAGATGATATTTCTAATAGCTGATCTTCAATCGGGTTTAACTATTTTTTACCCATATTAAAAAATCTAGCTTGTTTCTTTTACAAAGAAAATGAAAATAAAGACTTGTAAATATTGTTTAGCCTCATACAAAAGGTGCATGAGTCTGTTTGTCTATCTGCTAGAGCCGGGCAATATATCAATACTTCTTAGTCATTATGTCCACATTACTGATGATTATTCATCAGAAAATCTCATTGTGTTAATATGTTGTGAAAGCACCGATAGTCATCCCTACAATATTGTCACAATATTGATATCAAGGTATCACCCAGCTCTACCGTCTGCTATAAAAGGGCCATATGTTGCAGCCTATCATTCTGTTAGTGCCATAAAAGTTGTTGAGTCGGCATAAGTCACTTTAAAGATCTGCAGTATCTCCCATAAGTTGTTAGGCTGTTAGCCGTAGAGCAGCCCAGGCAGTGTCTTTGTGTGTGTGTGTGTGTGTGTGTGTGATGATCCAACCAACACGCTCGTGGAGAGCAGAGGCCAGACACAAACACCCATACTTCAGAGTTATCGGTGCTAACAAGTACATGGCTGCAGCGAGCTCCCAGCAGAGCCGCAGCCTGTGGAAAATAGTTTATGGTCATTGTTATTTCTTTGTCTGTCTGAACACGTTCTTTTCAGCACAACATCCAAATCTGATAGAATACGGAGAGAATTGATTCTGTGTTTCTTGTAAAGTGATGATGCTCATTCCAGGCATATATACACATAAGTATAGTCTCCCACTCTCTTACACACACACACGCGCAATCATAAGCACACACACATATTTACCTGCGAACTTTGAAAGATGAACATCATCAGTAACTCTAGCAGCACAGCAAATAGCTTTGTGCCATTTTTAAGGTATCATCATTTCTCTTTCTCTCTCGTTCCGTAGCCACAAAAGATTACATCAGGAAAAGCGTGCGGTTGAAACCGGGGAGCACGAGAGCAGGGGAATTGGGGGATGGAGACAGCGACGGCGCCGAAATGAAAACAGGAGATTGCTGATCAGCGGGTAACGCAGGACGAATATTTGATTCCGCCTTTTGTGGTGTTTTCTTATCTGAAAACACATAATGCTGTTATATTGGTGTGTTAAGAACATGCAGGACTGGGCTTGAACGCAGGCGCAAAGGATTATTGTTAAATGGAACATAAAAAGCCAGCAATTCTTCGGTGATGCTGTGCCACGGGAGAGGCTGTACTGGTGGTATCGTGGTGAAATTGCTTTTCATCTAACAGAGTTATCAGTTAGTTCTTTTGTTCCCTTTTTGAATAAAAGAAAGCCTTTTGGGTGTTTGAGTCACTTAAAGCCGAATCTTCTAAACAACAAGATTGTTGCTGGAGCTTCACGCTGCAAATCACTTGTGTCAATGTGAGAAATGTTCAGAAATTTACAAAATAAGCCAACAACTGGCTGTATGGAATGTACAGTATAGCACTATATATGTGTGTGTGTTGAGATTACACTGGCTGGATAAGGATTATGTCCTTGTACTGGAGATCATCAGTAAGCAGTGGTGCATGTCCGCCGGCTGATAACATTTTAAACATTGATGCGACTTTGAAAATAACGCATTAGAGTTTATTGGCTTTGAGAGGTAAATGCTGGCAGGTGTGTTTGCGTGCGTGTGCCTACACACACATGCGGACACACACAGAGCAGACGTCCCTGTCCTTGTAATTGCTCCTCTCATTGCCCCGAGGCAGCGTGAGCTGGCATATAAGCTATATAATAAAGCATATTATCCTAGCTGGTAATGCATTTCTGCCTCCTCCAGCTTGATGACAGCTGGAATTGAGCTCTGCATGTTGCAGAGGGGGATCCATACTAAATTCCTCCAGGCAGCTTGGAGCTCTGTGTCATAGTGCTGACCTTCTCCTGACAACTAGCATAATGAGTTTTGGAATAGCAACGTCTTCCATGAATGAGCAAGGTTGCTGTTGAGGTTCTGCTTTTGATGTCTGTGCATCCGAGGCTGGGATTTCAACCAGCGACAGTCCCAGGTAGGCTTGGACAGTTACTGTTCTTTTCATAACCTTTATACCTTCCTGACATTTTACCAGGGAATACCGTATTATGACAGTTCTTGTGTAAAACTTGTGTAAAACAGCTCAACTCGACTCTACTCCGCTGTACTGCAGTACTCCCTCATTGTGAGTGGAGCTGATCGCCATGGCAACACACACTTGGGAGCCTGGTCTGGTCTTGAGAAGCTGCAGCTTTGATTCACCGACAAACTGAAAGCTAAACTGTACATTTACTGCCAGACTCACTGCTCACTTTTTCCTCTGGCAGAGGCATTTTTCTTCTTTTTCATTTGTTAGTCCTCTAACTTTATCCCCCGGATGCCATGTTTCTAGGCTCAGCTACACTGCCTTGTCCACCAGTAGAGAGATTGCCCCCTTGTGGCATGTGCTACGCACTACAGTAAATCACTTGAGCACAGCATCTTGCTATCACAGGGGTGGGCAATTATTTTTCATGAGGGGAGGGCACATGAAAAATTGATCAGGCTGCCATGGGCCAGACACAAATGATATAAGGTCATAATATTGGCCAAATCTTTAATAATGGAGTGATCAGAGGTGTTCTACATAGGGCACCTCTATTGTTGGCCAGTGTTTCTGAATTGTGGGCTAATATTTTATTGGCAATGTCCAAGACTTGATGTTTTACAGTGTACCATGCATGGTGCACACAAGTTGCAATGATAGTAGCAGCGAAAGTAGAAGAAGAACATAAACAACATTGGTGTGCAGCCCAGGTCTGTGCTGTCACTTTAAAAGAAAGAGGAGGGTCTGTATTTATGACAGTATTGAAAATCATACCATCAGGATTTCTTAATACTCTGCTACACCGAAATACCTTAAAAGCACCCAAACCTAGTCCCAGGAAATATTTACATTGTGCAGATTTTGTGGTCCAGAGTCAGAGATCAGAAACCTCTTTTTCCTGTCTGCCACATTTTTAAAATGTAGAAGTTAAAGGGATACGCCAACATTTTTTTGTTTTCGTGTCTTGCCTCACTCCCGAGTCCATGACAAGAAGATAGACACCATTCTTTCAACTGTGCGTGCAGTAGCGAGGGAGAGACGGACGGAGCTCGCCCGCTGCTAATTAGCTTAGCTCAAACACTGGGAGTCAATAGGAAGTGTTAGACAAGCGTCATTCGTTGTGACACAATCTCTTTGTGCACTGTCCTCTTCGCCAGATATATCAAGCCTCCCCCGATGGCAGCACCAACTCCCACACAGTACAGCAGAAGCACTCGTTTTGGTGCATACGACGGCACCACACCGGTTCTGACTCTCTCCTCGGCCCCAGGCTGCTCGACTGTCTCAGCTTCTCTTCGTGCACGCTCAGCTTCCACAACATGTAGTTCCTCCTCCGTATATTCTGGTTCAAATAGGTACCGTTGTGAATCTTCGTCAGTCCCGAAGAAATCATCCTCGTCCTCT
>JAJHUR010120793.1:1853-21834 GCA_027495735.1 Lutjanus campechanus | reverse complement strand
ACACCCACTAACATCTGGTTTGTGTCTTCAGCGGGAAATGGTACAACTGGCAATCATTCCAGGGACAAATGACTCTGCAGTATTCACAGGAATTTATTGGTTCCAACTTTGATCAGCAGTGATGGAAACATGACACCCAGGATGCGCTAATTTTCGCCCATTTTTGGTAGAGGCACTTGAGTCTTATTGCCTCTGTTGGTAACTTCTATGAGTCTCTTGCTCCTTTTTCATACACATGTCCCGCCTGGCTTGACTCGTTTTGAGTTGTTGCATCAGCCCAGCACAGCAGAATTTGGAGACACTTGAAAGTGTGTATTTAACTGATAAATTCTCATCCTGATTTAACTGCCTGAACGGTGGATAAACATATGGAGTTCCTATAAATTCTTCACAATAAAAATCCCCCCTTGTTTTGTTATTTAAAAGCTTTTATTATGAAGCAGCAAAATATGGAAATTTTGGGTTTTCATCAGCAGTAACTTAACACGACTCCTGAAATACAGCTGAAACAGCAAAACAAAGCAGGTACACACATTTCAATTAGAGGCTACAAAAGTACTGGGAAGTACTTTCTGGTGACATATCAGAAAAAAAACTGAGAAGCAAACTCGTCTACTGGCAATGGGAAAGGAGTCAGTTGGCAATTTTAGCAGGTTTACCTGCATTTTAAAAACTTGTAAATATGAGCTTATTTTTTATGTAAAAATGTTATAAGTGTCAAATGGGGACAACATTACCAGGGAACACTGCAGCGGGCAAAGATGAAACAAAGACACAATGTAATCCATATGGGCAACTGCGCGCCATTTTGCCACTGACAGACTCAGATTGTCATTAAAAGTGCCTGACGACATTATTGAAATGATCGCAACAGAGAAAGACCTTTTTTAAAGACTAAGATACATTTTGTTTAACCAGAAACAGCCTTTTTATTGCCAAACTAACCAGACCACGTTTGCAAAACTACAATTTTAATATTGTCATTATCATCTTCATTTAAACTCAAACAAAAAAGAACAAAATAGGAGTCACCAAAAATGTCTTGGCTCGCCTTTTCACTGCTCCAACAATCACCGACTCTGTTGTGGTTGAAACAAAGCTTTAATTCAGCCTGTTAGATTTGAAAATATTCTGGCTGTACCCACCATTTCCCCCCCACACCCCCTCACTCCTCTCCCGATATTTTCACATCTAACATGGTGAATCAAGGAATTACTTCAACCAAAGCAGGTTTGGCAATTGTTGGAACAGTGGGAAGATTAACTAAAAAACTTTTGGTGAGTTTTATTTTGTTTCTGTCGAGTTTGAATGAAGATGACGATGGCTATGTTAAAATCAGTGTTTTATAAAGGGAGTCTTGTTAGTTTCGCGAGAGCAATAAAACTGCTGTTTCTGGTCAAACAAAACATATCTTATGCTTTAACAAGGTCTCTGTAGCTATCTTTTCAATAATGTTGTCAAACACTTATAATAACATTTTGAGCCTGTCGGTGACAAAAAGAGGTGTACTTTGATGTTGTGCAGTTACCTGCAGGGATTACATTGTAGCTTCTGCCGACTGCAGCACTCTCCCTCAGTACTGAACCAATTTCAAAAATGATTGCCTCCGTTAGTCACTTAAACACAAAACCACCGGAAAATAAGATCCAGGTTGAATGCCTAATACCTGAAATACCAATGTTACCCTTTAAACCAATACTGAATGACAGTACTTGATATCAGTTTAGATTGTAAATGAACCTACCGTCTCAAAATGGCTACGAAGATGCTCCAGGCGAGTGAAGCGTTTATTGCAGGCCTGGCAGGGGTACGGCCTCTCCCCAGTGTGACATCGCAAGTGACGTTTCAGATCTGCCTTTCTCTTCACCGTGTGTGTACAGAAGGGGCATTTGAAGCGCATGATAGGGTTGGAGTCTGCAAAGAGGAAGAGAAACTGTTTAGAGCTTTTCTATTTACTCCCTGGATATCGCTATTTCTGGCTACATTTGAAAGCAACACTCTTACCAGTCTGTTTATGATGAAGTATGTTATTCCTTTTCTCACTCCTCTAAAGGTAAAAGAACTATTGATTTCACATTTTCTCACACAGAGTCAAACTCACCTTTATTAAAGTGTCCGATAACTCCCACAATGGGTGGCAGAGTAGCATACAGCTCCTCTGCCTTCTCAGCCTTCTGTGTCCTCGCCTCCTGGATGTCCAAGTCCTCATGATGGTTGGAGCGGGTGCTGTTGGGTGCTCTCCTCTTGGTTCCCCCTTTACCCCGCCGGCGCTCTGACCCAGGCAAGGTGTACAGAGGGTCCTGAGGGTCGTGCAGATCGTCTGCCTCTGTGCTGAGCTCATTAGCAGGGCTGCTTGGGTTGGTTTTCAGGGACGAGGCTGATGCCTCCTGGTCTGAGTCCTTCCCCATAAAGCCCGACTGGGATCTAGAGTTGTCTCGGGTCCAGAGCGCCGGCGGTGGGCTGACAGAGCTGGGGCCTTGCTGCTGCTGCTCTGAGGCCTCTTCTCCTGCTCCACTGGTGAAACTGCAGGTCTCAGACAAGCTGATGCAGCGCTCACTGTCTTCATCCTTCACACTGATGTCCAAGGAGGATTTGATAAAGTTCTTGCAGTAGTTGATGACATTGTTCATCTGCAAATAGCTGGCCGCCGACATCACCTCAATCACATTGTGACTGGAGAGGTCCAGCTGGCCCGAGTAGATGAAATCCAGGATGACGGTGAAGGTCTCGGGGCTAAAGACGTCGAAGGTGGCGTTGACAGAGTCGGACAGCCCGTCAGGCCCCTGGGACAGCAGCATGCGAAAGTAGCCACTGCTGGCGAACAAGACGTTGCGATGGGCCCTGAAGAGCTGGCCCTCCACCAGCACGTTGCAGTCACAGAAGAGCTCCTGGCGGCGCTGCTGATTGAGCTGCTTTAGCAGGTTGCTTTGGTGAGCCACGGTGATATCAGCGGCGTTGAACCATCTCTGAGGCTGCCTGCAGGAGACAACATGATAGAAGTTATGCTGGCTGTGTGTATGTGGCAGAGACTGACTTTTGCAAGAAGGTAACACATAATAGAGGCCTTGCAGACCTTGTAGATACTCATTACTGACAATGAGATACTTTGCTCCTCAAATGTCATTCATGGGACACCTGACCCTATGACTATCAGCTTAAAGGTAGGCTATGCTGTATTATTTGTAAATGCACCATTCTAAATGAATTAAGAAAGTAAGCACCATTAGTGAAAACAATGAGTGACATCACACATTGGTTTGTGGCCTACTGTTTTAAACCTTCAAGTTTGGCATCATGAGGGCTGACATCTTGGTTTTTCGCAACCAGAGCATATGCAGTACAGACGAGAGCATGGAGCTGGTGGTTGACACACTGCAATTTAGGTAGTGCTCGTCCGCTCAGCAGGAAATACTAGAGGCCTACCTGGCTACAAACTTTCTCGTATTACAACTAATCAGTACACTAAAATATGTGTCTGAATTGATCAACACTGCCTAGTTCTACAGTGTGATTTGAGTTTCTGGAGGCTCTGTTGGAAACCAGAAACACAAAAGCAGAGGCCTTGTCACAATCTTTCCATCGACGTATTAAGGATTTTTTCCTATTACAACTAAACATTACCCTAAATTATGTTTCTGTAAACGTTTTAGGCAACATTCAGGCAATGCAGTAACATAATCTTGATCCATATTTGATCAATACTGTCTAGTTTGACAGTTTGATCTGAGTTTCATGAACCCTGTGTGTTGCACTGCAGGGACTCACGAAGAATTACTCGTCAAACACATGGTAGCCCGGCCCTAATGCATACCTGCTTTATCATCTACTTCTCTCTAAATGGGGCCTTAATTTACACACTGACTGAGACCATAAACACAGAAACAGTTTACTGAAGTAATAAATCAAGTGAGAAGTGGCATCATTTTCTCTCAGACTCGATACACTTGGACTTTTTTTTAACCTACTGCTTGCCATTAGAAAGAATGCAGGTTTAAAACACTTGCGTATTGGCTTCACTTTTCAGACCCTGTCCACCTATTGTTCTCTCTGGAAAATTAGCACGCCCACACCTCTGCAAAACGCCAGATGTTGTGTGAATACAGCTAAAGCAATCCTCAGTCTGCACTTCCTGTGTGTGTGTGTGTGTGTGTGTGTGTGTAAAACTCTTTCTGCAGCTCCCACAGACAGAGATAAGAGGAGAGAGACAGAGAATGCGATGTAGCTATTGGTCGTTAGGTTTTTACAGAGTCCCGACCTCAAAACCTGTGCGCTGGGGGCTACACACCACTGCCAAATAGGCTAAAGCCCAGAAATGTCCTGAACACAGAAAAACATGAGAAAATAAGGAAATACAGGCAGAGGGCAAGGTCTGTGCAGATACAGACGCCACCACACACTCTCAAGTGGGTCATGAGCAGTGTTAGGAGTAAAGTTACTGAAATTCCACTACTTTTGGTGGTAACTATACATGTAACTAATTACTTTTGCAAATTAAATAACGCAATTAAAATGACCAAACTTTAAATGGGCTCATAAGTCATTACTTTTGACTTATATGAAGATAGTGGACAACTGCAGAGGAGAGCATACAAATGCAACATATTCCCTGGATTTTCCGCTTTACGATCCAACATCACCCAACTTTACGGTGGTGCTGGACAGTTCAGGCAGCTTGTTTTTTGTCACTGTAATGTTTCTAATATAAACTGGCATCATATAAATAGGATTAAGTATTTTAGCAACGCTTAGTTAACATCCAGCATCTTAAGAGTCTTATTCTACCAAATGTTACTGTCTATCCCAAGGCAATAAAAGTGTAGTTTACAGACAGGAACATTAGATGTTGCTGCCCTCTGGTGGTTAGGAGTATTAGTAAATATAGTTACAATAAAATATATAGCTATGTGCATTACTCAGAGTATAGAATCATGCCTTTAAAACTAACATAGAAGTTACTTTACCTGATAACTAACTACTTTTAAATGCAGTAATTAGTAAAATAATTCAATTACTTTTGAGAAATGTAACTAGTAACTGTTACTCATTACTAAATTTCAGTAACTTGAGCAACACTGGCCATAAGTGATGATTTAGACTGATTATGTTTATTTGAACATTATTTTTTAGGAAAATGCTGCATTAACTTAGCACATGGTTATGCTACAGACCCCAAATATTAACAGCAGGTCACATGACAAACACAGCAGTAACACCCCATCCATGTAGCTGCCAGTTCATCCCCCTGTCTTTGTTTCTACACTGGACCATCTCCAGCTCCGCAGACGACCCGCCCACCTGGACTTCACTCTGCACTGTGATTGGCTCACAGCAGCCTTCAATCAATCTTCTTCTAATGGGCTACACCCGACTCCAGTCAGAGAGCATCGGGTGACAAACCCCTGTAATCATCCCTGAAGGGAGCCAAAGCGCGCATGAAATCTCTGATGATATAAACACACCAGACCGACGGGAAGAGCAAATAAAACACTGCACCCGAACATGTCATGCAAAGAGGGAAAAAATGCCGCAACCTCATTTGCAGATAGTTCTCCTTCTTCTATAGTAACCTATTTACCGTCCTCATGAATTACACGCATTCATTTTTAATTATGTGATGCTTGCTGACAGGCTCCATGCAGCGCCCGATAACCCACGGTGCAACACCCGCCCTCAACCCTCTATAGTGTTCCTCGTGTCACAGCAAACCAAGTGTAATATCTTACCCGAGCTATTCTGCGTTAATTCAGACATCAGCCGACCTACAAAACGACACGAGAGTGCTGCAGTCCTGCGAGAGGAAAGCGGGCAGCGGCGCACCAGAGCAGCCCAGTCTGTCCTGGAGCGACGCCCACTTCAGGCTCCAGCCAGCACACAATAGAAAAATAGACACAAACCTCCAGCAACTGAGCGTGCTGCGAGCTGATAAACACATACATTCACACAGTAGGGGATAAGACGCGTTAACACGCCCGTTTTCATCCTCAAGACCACCCCCTCTTCTCGCCGGAGGTCCGGAGCGCAAAGCGAGCAGCGGGGAGGATTTGCCTGCTGCCCGAACCCAGCGACTCTTTCCCAGGCGTGAGGTGTCGGCAGGACCCGCTTACGCCCCACGCCGTGATACCCCTGACAAAATCCATCGATACTCACTGGTGACTTGATTCACCCGGCGCCCGATAGAGTCTACTCGCCCCCAAGTCCGCCACCATATCCATTTTTAATTTATTTTAGCCTTTTTTCTTTGCTCTTTTTTCTCGTCCAGGGTCCACAGTCAGGCACTTCCTGCTCAGCCCTAAAGACCGAAACCCGGTTAGAGCGACTGGAGCACTGTGCTGACGTGGGTGTTTATTAACTGGGTGCCCGAGGGTTCAAGGAGCCATTTAAAGCCCTAGTGCCCCGTTTATATGCATTGTATGGACTGCATGTTAATGTTGAACACCGCATACCCCAGCCTTAATATGAAATTCACCAATATTTGTACAATAATTCTGTAGGGATCTGTAACCTGCCTTTGATCCTCCAACCTGATCCTGCTGGCAGGTTTATTCCATCTGCCTTGGCATCATTTTGATATTTCTGAAGGCCTTTGTAATGTTCTGGTGTTGCTTAATAAGGACTTTACAGCAACCTCATCATATTTATAGGTCTTTTACTATAGTGTATGTTTGGTTTGTTTCACTAAAGCAGAGGTTTTAGTAGGTGGCAGACCTGCCGAGGGGGGCTCCAAATTGTTTCTTGTGAGACTCAGTGAATGGAGGTTAAGAAAGTATTACACTAATTTAAGGGCTGATTATTTTTGATTAATCTCTCAATCATTTTTTACAAATAATGGATTATTTGTTTGGTCCATAAAATGTTAGAAAATGGTTTCCTAAAGCCCAAGATAACATCCTCACATGTCTTGTTTTGTCCTCAGCCCAAAGGTATTGAGTTTGCTAATATCAAGGACTAAAGAAACAAGAAAATACTCACATTTGAGAGGCTGAAATCAGAAAATTTGATATTTTTTCTTTAAAAAATGACACTAAATGAGTAGTAAATTATCAAACTTGTTGGTGATTAATTTAATAGTTGACAACTAATTGATTAATTTATTAATTATTGCAGCTCTACATTAGCTATTACATTAGTTATCGAAATGAGATCACAGAATAGCCTAAATGTTTGTGATTTGGTTAAAGATAGTTCAGAGATGCAGTAGTTCTCCCACTTTTCCAGAGAAAAACTAATAAATGCCTTTGAACGCACCTGTACATGTATTTGCTATAGTCTGAAGTTGGGTCAAACAGCAGTATTAGGCTGTCTTGGCTCAACTGTTCAGTGTCTATGGGATTATCATGACCCCATAGCTGTCCAGAAATTGTGTACAACCAAGCAAATAAACTAATAATGTAGTCAACATTGTAGCATTCATTGCAACTCATTTCACAATCATTTAAAACCACCTGGTTACCTAATTGAGCGGAAATGAAGGCTTCAGTTCTCTCAGTAAGAAAATTAATTTATTCTTTCATTGTTATGGCTCACAGATCAATACATTAATAGAGAAAATATCCATTGTTAATCTGAAATAGCAACACACAGAACCCAGAAATGATATTTTACACGTTTTCCCTAATGTAAATGGTAATCAGAGAACAAGATAAACATGAGTATACAACAAGTAGAAAATTAGACATGACAAAACATAAAGCATTCAGCTCCCCTGAAGGTCTCGTTTGTTTATGCAATATGCAAAAAAAATGAGGAAGTTGATGGTTTGCTTTGGCCCGGTGATTTAGAAAGGAACAACAAAAGGCTGGAGTTGCATCAAGAGGCTGTGCCATTGGAAAATCCGGTGGGGTTCATGGACTGCCAGCGCCACAGATCCTCACCTACACAGGTACAAAAATAACATCAGGATACATGCTGATTTTTTTGGAGGAGAATCAGATGATGTTGAGCAATAGGTTTTACGATGTCGATGTCCTTACACATTCTTTCCAGGTCAAATTCAGCTTTCCAGGCCAGTTCGCTCTCAGCAAGACGAGGGTCAGCGTAGCACGACGCAATGTCTCCTCCTCTACGTGGAGCGATTTTGTAGGAGATCTATGGAGAGGACACAAAGCAAAAGTTTAATCAACAAAAATGCCCAAAAGGTGTTAACTTCAGTGCATCAGAGGCCGGCCACCTTCATGGTGAGTGTCAGCTCCTTAAACTCACAGGTTAACATGATGTGGTGTAGTTACTACTCTGAGTCACTTCAGTTACTCTCACAAGTCACAATACAATCACCGACCCAGAAGACAATGTACTTTGGAGAAAAGAGCTCCTCTGTCACTCACCTCTTTCCCTGATGCCTTCTCCATGGCTTTCACCATCTGGAGCACAGAGTAGCCTTTCCCTGTTCCCAGGTTGTAAACCTATAAACACAGCAATGGACATGTCATAAATACCTCAGTCATGTGAATGTGCAATAAACCAGAAATTACAAAAAAAAAAATGTTTTAAAATGTGTTTTGTTCTTTTTTCAAATGTGCCTTGTATGTAGACATGACAAATAAACTTGAATCACCTTACACCCACAGTCATCCTTCAGCTTCTTCAGAGCTGCTATGTGTCCTTTTGCCAGATCTACAACGTGGATATAATCTCGCACACCTGACGAGAAAGAAAACCTTGTTTACATGATTCTAAAAACAATAATTGTTGTGCAATGGCAGTTTACTTGTTCAGTAAGAGCATTTTGCCCAAAAGAACATTTCAAACCACAATTAAATCTGTGCACTACAAATAACTCTTCCTAAGTCCTGCCTCTTTTTGCTCTGTGCTTCAATAACACTTGAGCAAGCTTGATACCCAACGGAACCTTGGTCAACTGTCTGTTTACCTGTTTGCTATACTTAGAAAACTAAATTGCAAAATGGTAAAAAGATGTTGTTGAGGGATCTGTAAAACTGACATATAGTCACATCTATAGTTAGCTAATGTTGACAAAACATTTCCTGTTTTTTCAAGTATCTATGTAAATTTTATTGCTTCATGATGCTTCTATCCGTATAGGAATCGTTATGTCACTGCTGATGAAAACCCAACATTTCCTGCTGCTTCATAATAAAAAGCTTTTAAATAACAAAATAATGAGGGACTTTTATTGTGAATAATTTATAGGACATTAAATGATTATTCACTGTTTTACTGCTAATGTTAGTAATATGCTAGCTAACTACCTTCCTAATCTACATCAATCTTTAGCGAACTAGTTAGCTAATATTTTGTCAACATAGCTATTAAAAAGCTAACTTAAAATGTGACTGCAACTGTTATTGGAGCAAAGAGCAAAAGGGGGTGTGACTCGGGCAGGGGTGGAGGTAACTAATTACAAATACTCAAATTACTGTAATTAAGTAGTTTTTTGGGGTATTTGTACTTTCATGAGTAGATTTTCAAGTCTGTACTTTTACTTGTACTTAAATATTAATTTCACCATGTAATCTACTTAGTTAATTTTAAAAATCATAGTTGAGTACTGAGTACAATTTGAATCAATATCCAAAACCTTTCATCTCCATTTTTGTAGCCAATCAAGTGATCTGATCACAAAGGAGCCAATGAAGACAAAACATACAACGAAAAACAAAACAAAATGGTGTGGCAGCAAACATTTGGAGTAAGGTTAATGTTAATGATTAATCGATTAATTGCCATTAAGAATTTACCCAGTTAGAAATGTATTCATTGATGTTTAACCAATAGTCGTGGCAGCAACTGCACCTCATTTAATACTGTTTTGTCTAGTGAAGCCATTTGTTGAACAAGGAAACCTAAACTTTGACTTAAAATGAGAAAAAAAAGACAAAAAAAAAAGACAAAAAAAAGAAAAAAGTGAAAATTAGGAAAATAAAATGTGTTATGTATCTAATAAAGAATGAATGATTAATCAGTTGTTAGTGTTTTCAACTATTGGTTCAGGAAAACGCACAAAATTTACAACCCTAGTTTGGTGGTCACAGAGGGGTGACTGTGACATCAACAGTTAAAAGTAACTAATACTTTGAGTAGTTTTTGAGACAAATACTTTGTACTTTTACTGAAGTATATTTCTAACACAAGTACTTTTACTTGTAACTGAGTTACATTTTAGCAATGTAACAGTACTTGTACTTGAGTACAGATTTTAAGTACTCTTTCCACCACTGGACTCGGGAGAGGTCAATTAAAGCTCTTGTCCATTACCTGTCCCATCAAGTGTGTCATAGTCATTCCCAAACACACTGAGGCACTGCCTTCTCCCAATGGCAACCTATGAGGGAGAATAAGCTATTAAGCAAAGCAAACAACACATAGTGGAATAAACATTGCATGCTCTCATCTAGCTGTGTATTTGGCAGACAGTTCGTGTACCTGGGCGACATATGGCAGCAGGTTGTTGGGGATACCTTGAGGGTCCTCTCCGATCTGGCCGGACGAATGAGCTCCAATTGGGTTGAAATAACGGAGAAGCACTGCATTCCAGTTCTGCTCACACAGAGGTAACAGTGAGTCACTATATATAGTATGTGTGTGTGTGTGGCATCTGTGAATGTCCTTCTACCTCCTCGTCCGTACCTTCTCAGCGTTACAGTGGTCCCTGATCATCTCCTCAATAAAGTACTTAGTCTTGCCGTAGGGGTTGGTGCAGCCACCCACGGGGTGCTGCTCGTCGATTGGAAGGCGCTGAGGGTCTCCGTACACTGTGGCTGAGCTGCTGAAGACCAGATTGTGCACCTTGTGAGCCTGCATCACCTGGGATACATGCAGATGCAAACAAACACGGCAAACGCGTACGGTCAGCGGCCAGTGAGATAGCGGTTTAAAGCGCGCGCATACACACTTTAGGAGTAAGTGTGAACACTAGGTTTGGCAGACAAGGTGAGCTCCACACATTAAAAATTATAAAGGGTGCACTGTTAGAATTAGTCAGCTCAGTCTCAAATGAACACACACAGTCATGCACTCAGCGAATAAAGATTAAGATTAGTGCAAGTAACAATCAGACCAGAGGGAGGACTGAAATGAAGAGGGCATATTTAATGGAGGACAGAAGGTGTCAGACCAGATGACAAAAGTTGAAACTGACCTCAAGCAGGTTCATGGAGGCGGTGAGGTTGACTCTGTAGTAACGTAACGGCTGCTCCACTGACTCCCCAACAGCCTTCAGACCAGCAAAGTGTATCACTGCACTGAAAGAATGCTGCAACACAGACACGTATATAGGCAGGTGTGATGAGTATGACCAATATGACGGGACTTTGTGTAACTAATATGCATATACAGTATGACAGTATTATGTCACACTACCCATTTTCAATACTCTCTGTCTCTCAGCAGGGACATTCTTTGATACAAAAAATCTAGTCTAGTAAAAGGTGAGGGTGGATTTGACCATTCCTAAGTCCCGCCTCTTTTTAGAACCTTGGTCAGCTTTCTTGTTTCCTGTTTCTTACAGATATGCTGTGTTGTTAAAAAAAAACAAACAAACATTCTGAAGATGGTTAAAAGATGTTGCTGCGGGACCCGTTAAAGTTATATACAGTCACATATTTAGTTAGCTAATGCTAGCCAATTGCAAGATAATGCAATAGTTAGCTAGCTAGTTAGCTAGTGTCTTGCTCTGTAGCAAAATGGTAACTAACTAGCTACCTAAACTACATCAATCATCTGCTAGCTTATTACGTCTGGTAGCTAATGCTAGCAAAACGCTAGCTATCTCTATAGCTAATCTACATTAATCATTAGCTAGCATTTTTCTAACATTAAATATCTGTCTGTCTCTCTCTATATCTATGTATGTCACTTTTACACGTACCCCAGCAACATCTTTTAATCATCTTCAAAATGACCCAAACCAACAAAGATAACAAGTGCTAGCCAATCAGACTTAGAGTAGGGTGGGTCATGACTTCACCATCCTAGGGGTAAAAAAAATAATGTACAGGAAACAGGAAAATAGAAAGTTGACCAAGATACCGAGCTTGCTCAACTGTCATTGGAGCAGAGCAGAAAGGGGTGGGACTAAGGAAAGGTGAATTGCAAAAAATTACTTCTGCTTTAATTTCATTGATTGTTTCATCCGCCAAAGACAGAATTTATTCATTTATTCAATAGCAATAATTTTAGTAGATGAGCCGTTTTAACTCTCTGACCTTTTTGAAGAGTTTTTCCAATGCAGGTTTGTCCAAAAGATCTAGTTCATGAAATTCAATGCTGGTGTCCAGGAACTTCTCTATCCTGCGTATACTCTCTGGCACATCCCCTTCTCCTCCATTCACAGCAGGAAGTAGCACACACACACACACACACACACACACACACACACACACACACACAAGATATATGCATCACTGCACTGAACAAACACACTTGGAACAGCAGGTTTATGCTGATGTACAAAGTTAGTCATCAGACTGTGTGTTTCCACTAAGGGAGCTTACCTCTTACTGCATTACTGAAGTTATCGACTACAACTGGCTGGTAACCTGCTTCAATAAGCTCCACCACACAGTGACTCCCGATGTAGCCCCCTCCACCTGTGACCAGCACCTTTTCTGCCATTCTTGAACCTGTCAAAACACAACACACAATCCAGTACATACAATCAACCCTCCATTCAAAATCGTGCTGTGGTTATTTGATCCCAGTCGGCCTGCTGTGACTCCTGATTGCAGCAGAGGCAGTATGACTTGGGAACCACACTCTAAACCTGCTCTTGAGAAACAGGATACTTTTGTCTGAGCCTCTTTGAACACACCTAAAAGGTTTGTTAGACGACTTGACAGATTTGTGACCTGCCCATATTGTCCCATGTCAGCGGGCTCAGGCCCTAACCTGTCAAACCAGGTAGAACAATTACAGTGCCTGTAAGATAAAACATCAGTAACTGCTACCCGTCACTGCTGTAAGCTGCCATTATCTTTTGATGGAACATACTTTATCGACTCTTAAATGGCTGTAATTAACTAAAAAGCTTATAATTTAGTTTCATTCAAAGTTATTGCCATAAACACAACACAGGTTACTATTGAATACTTATGGACATAGGGGTGCACAAATGATTGTTTTCATTCGTTCGTTCATCTGCAGACTATTATTCAGATTCATCTGCAGATTATTTTCACAATTAATAAATCAATCGCTTACTTTAGTCTATGAAATGTTTAAATATTACTGTCAGTTTGCTTCTTTTGTCCAACCAACAGTCAAAAACCCAAATACTCTTCATCTATTGTCATAAATGTCAAAGATAAGCAGCAAATCCTGACATTTAAGAAGCTAGAACAAGCAAATGTTTGAACCTTTTGCTTGAAAACTGATTGGAATGATTAATTGATTACCAAAATAGTTTAAAGGTATTGCCATGAACCCAGCACAGGACACCATTGAATGCTGAATGGGAAGAGAGTTTTCTCATATACATGTAACTAAATGCTTTAACCCCCTTCTAACTTTTTTATTCTGTGTGTATCTTGCATTCTGAGATTTTAAGACCAGAGTATACAACAAAAACAAATCAACTAACAATTGTCTTTGGTCAATCGAAAAATCCTACTTTTTAAAATAATCACTGTCATAGTGTACACACCGCATCTTTGCCAGCTCTACTCAAGACTAAACCAAAGTCAAGCCCAGTGAGCAGAGGTACAACTTTGATAAACTGTCAAAATGCTCCTACCTAGTATTGAATGATAGAGGGTGAAAAGACTTACTAAATTTCCCGGAGAGAGTGTAACTTGTCGCTGGTGGCAGAGTCTGTGGATAAACCTGAGCAGGAAAAGTGGGTAAAGTGTGTGTAGAGTCTGAATGAAGGTTTATCTGCCAGTTAATTTAGGGAAGTTTCTCCTCTTTGCTTCAGACATCTCTTCACTTCCTGTGAAACGTGGAACAGAGTTAAGTTAATGTGAGGCGAAGAACTTCCTGTGCACTTTCTTTCAAAATAAAAGCACAAACGTACCTACATTCGCACAACACAATTTTAAATTCACATTAGTTTGACCTGTCACCTAAATCCTGATCCGTGAGTGCTATATTACCTTTCATTATAACTGCAACAGTCAGTAAGCTTGTGCTAATTTTGACAAAGCTCACGTTTTAGTTTTTATTTTGAAGTATAGAACGGATGCAAACTATGCATTATCGCTGCCTTCACGGTCGTGTGAAGTCTCCGCCATAGTACGTAAGCTCCTCTCATGCCTTGACGTCATGCAACGCTCTAATAAAGCCACGCCCTCGACCATTCACACAGAGAGGTGACTGTTCCGAGCAACCACCTCTGTGTACAAGCAAACATAGCCTGCCGGACATGAAACACACACACAGACATGAAAAGTGCCACGTTACTTAAAGAGGAGATGTAGGCAGTAAAACTTTATGTGGCAATGCAAGTCTAACGCTTTTTGCACACAGGATGTAAATAGCCATTGTGTCTATTTACACCCACATGGCAGAGACAAACCATGATCTTTTCCTGACCAAGTAGTTGCTTAAACTTAATCAAACTGTGACCGAAAACTAAAAATAATAATTTAAAAAACTGAAGATACATCTAAAAAATAGAATTTAACAAGACTTCTATAGTTCCACACAGGACTCATAACCTGGGAAAAGCTCTTTATAGCTAAACAAAGGGTGTAAACAACTGAATAGCATAGCTGCTGTGTGACTATTCTGACTGGGTGCAAATAGACACTCCAATATCTTGCCAAAAAGAACAACTAAACCATCAGTAATTGGCTTACATGTTTTCTATGTTGACATATTTACACAATGCATTCAGTCAGGTCCATTCAGACAGTTTGCATATTCAGTAGACTAGATCCTATATAAAATAAACAAACAATAAGGAATAGTTGGAGAGAAGGTTAATAGGAAGTCTTTTTATTTATTAATTTATTTTTCATGAATGTTGTATTGTTTTCATAACAAGCACATAAAAACTGTGCCCCCCACGCCCACCCTGGGCTTGAACATCCCTTACCAAGCCTACCTCAAGATGTCCAAATCACTGTTATAGTGACACAGCACTCACTTAGTATTTAATTCGATTAAAATTTTATTTGTATAGCACTATCTCATAGCATTCAAAATCAGTTTAAATAAGTTTAAATAAATATAACATATAAAATAAAACATACTGTAAAAATACAGTGTGTTCTTCAACAAGTCCAACTCCAGTCATGTTTTGAACATATAAAATGCTCTGCAAGAAGTAATAAATTGTGCCTGTTTTTTTTTCTTTTTCAAAACAAGTTAAAATACCTTGTTAAAATGGTTTACATATAGCTCTGACCTTACCTGCATTTAATATTCAGTGTGTGGTGTGCCTCTTCATACCCTCACAACCCCCTACCCCTACACCTGGCTTTTCCTCTGTTTGATAGCTAATCACTATAACTAGCTACATCCAATTTCTCCTGTGAGTTGGGCATCACAGCTAATGATATGTACAGTGCCCACCCCCTTGATTAACAGGATTGGTTCTTTAGGTTTATGATGTCATATACCCAGCCTGACTGAATCCGTTTCAAATCAAGAAACAGAAATACTCAGACATGGCGTTTACTGCTTATTTCACTCCTGATATGTCTTATAACACATGAAAAACACCACATGGACATGTTAATGAGGTTAAAAACATGACTTTCCCTGGGGGTAGGGGACTTTAAGAAAATGCTCAATGGAAAAGAGAGTTTTTTAAAAGAAAACAGTGTCAGAGCAAGTCTAAGCTTAGTCAGCAAACTGTTCTATATACAGTATGTCTTTATATAATTAAATATTCTTAAAAAAGGCACTAGATCCAGATAGTCATATAATTATTTAAAGTAGAAGACCAAGCCTCAAAGGTTTCCTGACTGGCCTCATATATTGTGGCAATTCGCCGTTCAAAGTGTATCAAAGTAGCTATCAAGAACGTAGTGACATTTGTAATGGAAATCCATTAGCATTATTGGCTTGATTAGTAAATAGTGTAAAATTGATGACTGACTGTGTGAGAATTTCAAGACTGTGCATATATTGCTGGTGCAGGTGAGAATAAACTTGATGTGATGGAATAAATACACACACACACACACACCAGCGACCAGTGACACACCAGCACAAACAATAACCTCATACCTAAATCTACATATCACATATAAAGGTTTTTTTTTCTTAAAATGACTTGCTTTCTTTCCCACACTTTATGTTTTCCATATATATAGACAAATACAACAAAAATCATCAGGAAATCATCAGAAAATGTGCCCAAACCCAGGAATTTCACACTACGCCACGAGATACAGAGCTTCTAATATAGCTTCTAATGTAGCTATATAGCTGCATGTTCTATTAACTTCAGATTAATTAATTCATTAAGATGCATGTTAAATATACACTATATTAGGTTCATAATGTTCATATAGAAAGTTGTTTTCCCTTACATTTGTATGAAGCACAGATTTAGCAGGATTCTTTTATATCCTGTGCCATTTCTGTAGCCTGTTTGCCAGTCCAGCCCTGCCGAGAGACACTGGCACATGAAGAAAGGCAGCAGAATTGGGAGGAAAGAAAGATGAGAAGGAGTCGGATACTTTAGAGATGAAGAGAGATGAGAGAAGTTTGCTCGCTTCATTCACTGCAAATGCCGTCTCTTTGTTAGAAAGGACTTGGAGCTGATGAAGAAAACTCAAGGGGGGGAAACAAAATGGCAAAATAATTCAGCAGGGGTACATGGAAATAATAACAAAAACCAATCCAAGTATTCAGAAGAGGACGGAGGAGAGGACACAGAAGGAAACATTTAAAACTCAGAGGAGGCACAACATGTGACTATTTGACTGTCAGACAGCAGCGGACAACCAGGACTACCATCTCCCGTCTTTAAATTTGGTTCAGTTTCTAACAATCGTACAGTTTCATTTTGATTCTCATCTCAGGAGGACATTTTTTCTGACTTTGTGTACTGATGCAGGTCAGCAGGATGACTCAGCTTTGCCTGTGTGTCTGTATATGCATGAGTGTATGCCTCCACACTTCCCTTGGGTTGCCACCCCAGCACCGTGGGTGGCTGCGGCTGTGGGAGGAGGGCGAGGGCTGCAGGGAGTGCAGGCAACACCTCTGCCCTCCAGTCCCCCACGACTGCCCTGCAGGTTTGGTGTGGGACGAATGTGGATGCTGTGAACAGTGCGCTAATGTGGAGGGGCAACAGTGTGACCCAGATGGAGCTCAGAAGTTCTATGGCCGCTGTGGAGAGGGCCTGGTCTGCCAGAGGAAAATGCCAAAGCGGAGACACAGGGCTGAGCCAGAGCCTACATGTGTGTGTCTGGAAAAAGGTCCTGTATGCGGCTCAGATGGGTGGACCTACCAGAATGTTTGCCAGATGAGAGAGGCTGCTAGCCGCCGTAACACCACCCTCAGTCTGACTAGAAAAGGACCCTGCATCTCTGGTTACTGCATTGTTTTCTTACATATATTAACAGTCCAGAAAAGTTAATATTTTAAAGATTGTCTTGATGGGGAACAACTTTAGGGGTCCTAGTATTGAACCTTGGGGTACTTCTTTTCTTCTGCTGCAGCTCCCCATATCCTTCAAGGCCCTAGAAATCTGTCCAACTACACTGGGAACGACATGGTGTTTAGCTGCGAGGTGTCAGCCTACCCTCTTCCAAACCTGAGCTGGAAGAAGACAGGGAGTGACAACTTCCTGCCAGGAGATAATCCTCACATCTCTGTCCAGGTTTGAAAAGAGCTTCAGTTATTATGCATCACGGAAAGTTTCATTAATAGTGATTACATTATCATTAACATTTGATTGAACTGTCTCCTGTTGGGTTTAATTTAAGAAGGCCTGTGTCCAAGTTTGCTTAATCGACAGAGATGTTTATGTGTAAAGGGGCATTCCACTGATTTTACACATGAAGTTCAGTTAATTCATCACAAGCAGTACTACTAAGCCTGTGAAAATAGCTGTGTAATGCCTTCTGTGGCTCTGGTGTGAGCTTTCCAAAGTCTGAAAAAATAACTCTAATAATGTCATAAAGGACACCTCTAAGCTGCATTATGGGAAATGTTGGATCCCGTGTTTTTAGAGCTTGACCCATAGACTAAACGTCAGGCTATTTCACCCTCTGCTGCTCCAATAATCTGTTTGTGAGGCCCCCCAGTTTGTGAAGGTGCAATACTAAATCATTGTTGTACACCTCTTAAACTTGGAGGTTGTGGATGTTTTTCCATGTTCCAAGGCACACACAGTAACTCAAAGTATTGGCAAAGAAATTGTATGAAAACAGGTACCTGTATAGTTCACTGGCAATGGCAGAATAGAATCCAAAAGCACAGCAATGAGACAGTCAAAGTTGCAAGGAAAAGTTCAGTTTACTTAACAGTTCAGGCAAGGTGAAACGCCGGGAGAGCTGTCATACAGGCAAACAAACCCAAAAAGGGGCAGGCAGGTATCCAAAATCCACAAAACAGGCAGATCAGGCAAAAAAAAAGAACAAGAACTCACTGGAACGCTTGGCAAAACACACAAAACAATCATGACAGAGAGCAAGTGAATGTAGGCTGGTATATATACTGAGGTACTAATGAGGGAATGAGCCACAGGTGAGGAGAAGGGCGGGAAAATCAGGTCAGGGTTATGAGTTTATTGCATGACCTGAGAGGGAGACAAGAGAGGTGGGGATGAGACATGAAAACAAACCCTGATGGAAACCAACCAAAGAGTTGATGGGATTTGTGACTGTGCAACTGAAAAGGAATACACACTCCAAAAATTACAAAACATGTACAAATCATACGTCATTAAGACTAAATATTATTTAGTCACCTCCAAACAAAGCACTTCTGCTTGAACAGATCTGTACTCACAACAGAGATGAAATAGTGCTTGTGCCCACACAAAATAAACAGACTTTCCTGTCTAACACCCACACAACAATGAGTTCTTGTGCCATAATTCACTTGTAGACAGTCATGCACCAGCAAAATGCTCAACTGGCAAGAAATAAAACAGTTCCGGAGTTTATCCCACAAGTCTAACAATACAACAAAAGACAAGGTCAATATGGGTGGTGGTGTATCAGTGATTACGATAGAGCAGTGACTTAATTCACTAAATTGCTTAAAATGGCTTACCTTTGAATAGATTTATATCATCTGTTGAGGTTGAATCCCTTCTTTTTCTTAGGCTCGAGGTGGTCCCCAGCGCTACACTGTCTCTACCTGGCTTCAGATACAGGGCCTCCACCTCTCTGATACAGGGATCTACAATTGCATTGCCCATAATTCCTTGGGAGAAACATCTGCATCAGCACGACTCACAGTATTGAGGCAGGGTGAGTGTCTGAGCATCATACTGTTAAAGTTCACTGCAGTCAACAGTGAATTTGATTTATGTGCTAAAGCAGGTGCCTCATTTATTTGCTTTTCTTTTTTTAAGACACCGTATATTCTTAACTGAAGACTTTTTTGTTTTTTGTTTTTTTTAAATGTGCTCTCTAGAAGGACATGCTGAGGAGGAACAGCAGCACTTTGATCATCTAGAAGAAGGCAGTGATGGACAGGTGGCATCTGGAGATTATCTGGGATATGAGCAGACAACAGGATGACCTGATGAAACGTATCTTTAAACTAACACAAAGGATCAGCTAACATATTTTAAATTAAACGGGATGATGTTTGTCAGTCACAGCACACTGCTCATTTGTAAGTGGAATAGCTCTCTGCATTATAATGAAACATCACATCTGCTATTTACTTCTTCATCTTTTACTGCACCATGGCACACAAATAAATCACTTTTGTCAATTGTTATCTAGACTTTACGATGTTTATATGAGTATAATAAACTGATTGATAACAAGAATTTGCATTGTCTTCTTGTCTTCTCCCTAATCTACTTAAAGCGACATTCCACTTTCCAGGATTAACCCACGTATTATATACTCACCACCCTGTGGATGTGATGGTAGATGAAAATCTTCAATTT
>JAJHUR010120790.1:1069-23641 GCA_027495735.1 Lutjanus campechanus | reverse complement strand
AACAAGACAAAAAACAACGTAAAAGATGTAACGAGACAGAGATAGTTGCAAAGTCAAAGACGTAAGAAGCCAAAAAACAATGTTGAAAATATAACAAGACGAAAAAGGATGTAACAAAATGAAAAACACCTTAAAATTTATAAAAAGACAAAAACAAAAACAAGACAAGACAACATAAAGGACATAACAAAACTATCTGTACCTCTGCTTAAGTGCAGAGTGTGTGTACTTTTGCCACCTCTGATTTTATGTCAGTAATGGTAGAGTTTCTAGTTCGTGCACACTTTTCTGTGTATCTGCAATTTTCCTTTAGTATTTTTATAGTACCTGCACTTAATAACAGTAATAACTTCAGTGAGTGACTTTTGCACAGGAGTTCTGCAGTGATGCATATGCAGGATCAGTGCATTATAATGAAGGACTTGCACATTGTCTGTACACAGTGCTAATGTAGTACAAGTACATGAGGGTTTTTGTGCATTAACACAAACCTTTCAATTTAAGTGTGAGAAATATTTCCACTAGGCCACTATCGGTTTTCCGGAGCATGCTGAGGAGAATATTGAATATTTTTTTTCCAACTGCAAAGACAAACTCTGCATGAAGGCCACGTTCAATATAACACGCTGACAGAGTGTGTGTATGGGAGCGATGTGCACTTGACGGTCACACACACACACACATACACAGACTGAGGCACTTAAGCCAGCCCACTCAGAGGTGAAGGTTTGTACAGCCGGACCAAACACACCATTACTTAGTGATCACAGAGTGTCTGCGGGATTAAAGCACAGACGTTCACACTCTGTGACTGTGTCCTGTCCTTTGAAACGCATGCAGACAACTGACAGCAGCAACTTCAATGTGTTTGATGTGGTCGACTCGGAGGCAAACTGTGATCTAACCTGATGTGACACAGTTTGTGAACATGGATATCATCGCTGGTTTTACACTTGATTTGGCCCATTAACTATAAATCCTGTGGACCAGGCGCCCCTGTTGATCGTTTTTATTTTGTTTTCCTTGCTTCAGACGGCCATTGGGTTCAGTTCAATCAAATCTCAGGGACTTGAAACATGTCACTGATAGATAATCCATCACAGACAACGTAAAAAGTCACCTTTTATTTTATTCAGTTCTGAGTGCAGGCTGAAAAGTTTGCACTGCACTGCCAGGCAACAATAACTGAACTCTGACTGAAAGAAATGAAATCAGACATGACCTTGTGATGGATTAGGGACAGTATCTGCAGGTATCTGAGAGTAAGGAATGGACAGATAATCATGAGGTGATGAGGGACGACTTAGTAACTACTAGGTATAATCTACCAGTTTACTTTAAGGGGCGAAAAGGGTAGGTAATGGTGAGGTATTCATTGAGTAAAGAGGGAATATTTAGTAAATACTCAGTATGATGTATCACCTCAGTTGGGGGTGCATAAATAGAGTAACTATTGATTCCATAATTATTAATAAATGAGTCTTTGCTCGTTTGTGCTGCTCAGTGAGCGTGATTCATAGCTAATCAGGAACAACTCATGAAGAAAGTGGTGATTATTAAGATTCATATGAACCAATCATTACCCAGTGATTCATTAATATAGTAGCTCCCAATTTCCAAGTGTTAATTTCCAAGTGCACGACTAGACAAATGGTTTACAGCATTGAAAATTATGCTATTTATGTCCAATCATGTTTTAACCATGCCAGGGCATGATGATGCACATTTCCACTGCGGCTTCACACCATTGCCAACTACGCTGATCCATGATATCAAACCATGGCAGTAACTATGGCACCTGTGTAAGTAAACTGTGAGTGACAGTAAGTTCTGATATGGACATCTAGGTGTCCAGATTCAATTCAGGCTAAACTGATTTAAAAATGAAAGCGTGACATCCAGGTGCCCCAATCAGCGTTGTCCTTGTCAACTCAAAGTCGATGCTGTGGGAAGATGCTGCTTCAAATATTTGGGGTCAACATGTCTTGTCTCACGTTTTACCTCTTAGACCTCCAGGTTAGTGTATTTGATCATCACCTTTGATGTGATAACATCAGATTTTGCACATAGTCAAAGAAATGAGAGGTGTGTCCTGGTCACAGTTAAGTAACACCACCATTCTCGGAGGCACTGTCAGCCGAAGAGCTGGATGGCTGTGGAAGAGGCGCTACCAGAGTTTTGTTCAGTTGTTAGTTCAGCCATATGCGTTAGCATTGGAACAGCGAGCACATGGTATGCAAATCTTGCATTGGTTTTATCTATTTTCATTAATGCAAGTCATTAAAAGACAAGACAAGGTTTGTGAGTTTATATCTAGCAGGGCTGATGCTACATAAAACTAGTGTTTCAACAGCATTTAAATTCGTATACCTCAGTGCATAGTTAGGATCTGCTTCATATGGAAATATAGTCACTGAAATGCTCCTAAAGCAGTGGTTAGATGTAACTTAGACTTCGACATGAACTTTAAATACTTTTATTTTGTCCAGCTGTCAGTGGTTTAGTAGTTAGCGGGTGGTAGGAGTTTAGTTTCCACAGCCTCATAGTTCGCTCAGCTTTTTCATGCTAGAGTTAGAGCTGGAATGAAGTATTCTGGGGTGTTAAGCTAAAGCTTTCCACTGGCCAATATGACTGGAAGGTTTTTATTTGTGAAGTAGCAACAGGAAATATCAGTTTTGTCACCAAGGTCATCAACCAACTGCTATGGCCTTGATCTATAAAGATTGGAACATTCTGGTCAATGGATTAATATGTGAATCGGGAGGAATGGTTCAATAAAATATACTCACTGTAAACGGCAGGCATCAGGTGTTTATTCCAGCTTTGACCTTAACTTCAATGGAAGTGAACCTCTTACTATGCTGTTCCTGTTGTATGGAAAATCACTTGCATCGCCACACCATTATGAGCACTGATGGCGGTTGATTATAACAGAGTATGGGGCAAAAATGGAAACCTATAAACAGACTAGGAAATCATTTTATCAGAAGCTATTTTAGCTCTAATAACAAAAACAAAGATGTTGATGAGGAATAGTCTCTAACTCGAGTTCAAAACACGCCTTCAGGAACCTATGAGTTTTCACACAGATATTCAGGCAGGTTTTTATCAAGCTCATTGTCATGTAAACTCACAAATCTCTTTGCTTAGTAGAGAAATGAGGACAATCTCCCAGCTTTCGTTGCTAAAACTAGGTCTAAGCAATTAGAGAGTTTTTTTTTTTTTTAAAAACTGCACTGTAGAACCAAGCCACCTGAAATAGAGTTTTTCAGGTGGCTCTTCATACTGGGGAGGTGAAATGTGTGCACAACTTGTGTGCCTGTCACTGAGGAGAATGGGAGAGGAGCATCATTTCCAGTAAGGCATGCCGTAGTTTGTTAGCAACTTGTTCAAGCAACTATTTTGCATTTAGAAATCCCCAGACAATTGGCAAGTGGCAAGATCTCCAATGATATCATGAGACAGGAGGCCTGCAGGAGCCAAACATAACAGAAACTCCATGACTGCTGCTCCTGCCCTACTAGAATACACTGCCACTCCTTTTAACCAGTTCTCTGTGCTCTATGTTTTTTGTCTTTCAGGTGTACGAGCAGGACGACCTTTCGGAGCAGATGGCCAGTCTAGAAGGGCTGATGAAGCAGCTCAACGCCATTACTGGCTCTGCCTTCTAACCTCTGACCCCGGCTCAGCCCAGCCTTCAGCCATGGTCCAGTCTGGAACTCTTCTTCAAGCCCTGATGTCACCTGCTGTCCATTCACTAAGGGCTGCAACAGATCAATCTGGGTTTGAAGACGCCTCTGTGAAATCAGACCTCTATCTATGCTGGGTTGGGTTTGTTCCATTTCTACTGGTCTCGGCCAGTGTCTACTGTGGTGGGACTGGGATTGGATAGAAGGGAATTAAAAAGAGGATAAACACTACAGCAGCACAGCATCAACTCCAAGAACAGGACAAGGGTGGAGGGGCTTCTTTAGGAGTTCAAACTGAAACCCCTCGAGACTCTTCAACCTCAAACACAAAACTAGAAAAACCCAATGCCTAGCGCCTTGACTTAATGACACAGGATGAAGGGATTATCACAAAAAAAGAAGACAGTTGTAAGTTATAAGATCCCTCCTGTTTCTCTTCTTTGTGGTATTTATTAGCGTCCTCCTCCGCTGAGTTATCCACAACTCAGTTACTGTGACTGTACCTCACTTATTTTTCATGATCGCTGTTGGAAGTATTCCTTTTGTCTTTTATTTTTTGTTTGGGTATTCCAACTTTGTGCAGTCACAGGATGTGTATATGATTTGAAAATGCTACCAGAACCTACAGTACGACATAGAGAACACATCCTCAGCCACCAAAGTTTCACCAAAACTTTTTTTTTCTCACATGGATCCAAGGTTGCCTAATGTGGTGACGCAAGATGATCCACTCCATCATTTTTCTATTACCTTTCTATTTTTCTTCAGTGTCTTTTTTTCCCCTCTGGAACCAAACAATATGATTTCACTGAACCAGCCATCATCCACAATCCATGCAGAAATTCCCCCTCTGGATCCCAAGGTTTGAAAAAATAAAGGGATTAAAGAAACAAGTGTGACAACCTACTAGACCAGTCTGAATCATCTGGATCTGGATCCAGCTGACTCTACTGTCACAGGACTGTATAGAAACCTCTATAGACTCCTACAGTCTGTTGCTGCTCTTGACCAAGCCTTTACTCTCCCTAACCCAGACAAACTCCAGTCTTAACCTACAAGGACTCGTTTCGTTGCCAAATTCTCATCTTGGAAAGTTCATTGTAACGTTCTATGTTTTTGCTCCTTGTTCAAGTCAACGAAAACCTGGAGCTGGATTGGTAGAACCCATTCCATCCTGGACACATGAAGGTGGGATTTGGATTTTGAATTAGTTCAAATTTGGTCTCAACTCCTCCGTCACAATTGGTCACCTTGCACTCTATGTACTGTATGTCACATTCAGTGCATTGCGTCGCCCCCTGCTGGTTGGAGTACTAAACAATGGTGACAGTCTGCAAAATGGAGAAAGGTCAAGTGAAGACTGATGTTGGTTTTTGCAACACCTGTTCATGTGTTCGAAAAACATATAACAGAACACAATGTGTCATAATCGCAAGATCTTATAATCTCAATAATAAGATCACAATAACATATTGTTTTCTTGAGAAACAAATAGTTGGTTATCTTGAGACAGAAAGATCATGAAGGGCAGAATCATTAATAATTGGCAACTATGGATGAACTCTGTTTAGGTGAAATGTCACAGCTACAAGACCTGCTATCATAGTAGGAATGAATGGAAATTTGGCGTTACTGTGATGGAAGATCCAATTGTTAGTGTTATAGCAACGGTATCAAGCTATTATTGTTATTATTATTATTATTATTATTATTATTATTATTATTAACTGGGGCCACTGTTGTTGAAGATGATAACGAGAGTCTCTACCATTTTTTATTTTTTCACATATCTTTTTCTTTTTTCGCACCACTGTTTCGGTGTGTGTTTGACTGAAGGTGAGTGTGTTGTATTGGGGCCTGCTTTTGATGAATCCATATTTATTTTTCATGAGATAAACACACATGTACCTCTGTCAACTTTGATTGCCCACATGGGAAAATTGCAAAACCGCCAGCTTCACTTTGAGTTTACTTCAGGGCGTTCTGTTTTTATAGAAAAATACAAAAAAGCGCAACAAAAACATAAACACAAATGATGCATATTCCACAAAGTATATTTTTACATTCTCCGTCCTGTCAGAACTGTTTTTGTTTTTTTTTTAAATCAGGTTTTTCCACAGAGAGCTACTTTAAAGGTCATGAGCCACCATGAAAATTGATAACCTGCAGCCTTTGAACGCATCAAAAAAAGGTACATTTTATTCGAAATTCAATTATTAACTGGTATGGAGGGAATCTTTTGTGCCATTTTTAGTTTTACTTCCTTCCTTTTACCTTCAGCGTTTTGGTTTCAGGATGAGGTCAGTCAGGATGACAGCTGGATCTTTATTGACAGCTGGAGGGGAAAATCTGATTTGACGAATTAGTGTGAGAATAAATGGGTTGTTAAAGGATGTAGAGATTTTTTTTTTGTTACTCTTTATGAAAGCGTTGGCTGAAAGACAATACGTTTGTGAAATGTTGCAGGAAAGCAGAGCGAGCAAGGTGTACACTAAAATAATCCGAAAAACGTGTTTTTCACACAATTTAAGCAACTTGCTATTGGGTGAAGATCTCTTTTTTATACTACTGCGGAAATCCATTTTTCATATCGATCATTATTTATGACAAATTCCCTGAATCAAGAGGGGCATAATTGGGACTAAGTTGAATTGCCGTGATTATTTTAAGAAGAAAATGGCTGAATATAGGACTAAAAGACATGTGAAGATGGATATTTTTTGGAGTGTGCAGACAAGCAGGAACTAAAAAATGACAAATGATTCATTAATCAGCTGAGGGGAAGAAAACAGGCCATCAGTATGCTCCATATTTGACTGTGTCACCCCAGTCACCATATTGTAATTTTCAGACCTTTATCTTTGTGTGATGAAAGGAGAAAGCCTGAGGGAGACAGAGGGAGCGGAAGGCAGAGGAGGTGAATTGATATTCAGAGGTGGTTTGTATGTGCGAGCAGGGGCACGGAGGAATGAGGCCGGGAATTCATTATAACGCCGTTTCAAATATTATGATTCAAGCTCACGCTCGCTGGGTCGTTGCAGCTGTGGGGAGAAGTCCCCGGGACGGAGGGGATGGAAAGGTAACGTCTCTGCAGAACGAGCGTGGGGAGGAAAGGTGAACGAACGCAGGCGGGCGGGCGGTGTGGGGATCAAACTCATCAGCGTGTTCTGGGAGATACATCCAGTCTGGGCCGAGCGCTCTTATTCCGCTCCGACTCGCACTTCTTCTTCTTATCCTCCTTCGGAAAGCGGAGCAGAGCCGCAGACGGATGGAGTGATCCAGCACCGCCGGGCGAGACTGAGATTTGATTTGAGGAAGGAAAATCTGATTTTAACAGTAAATGTTAAATTAAATGGACTGTTGACACAAGCCATTTCTTTTGACAGTAAATGTTAAATTAAATGGCCTGTTGACACAAGAGATTTCTTCTCTTCAGTGTCAAAAGGGGAAAGAAATATTAAAAGAGGAAATTAAATGATCACACTGGTGGTTTTGCACATTTTAGCCCATTAAATATGAATTATTTTCATATCACTACTGATTTCCTTCTGAATCATCCATCAGTTCTTAGATTGATTCCTTCCTTCCTGGCAGCCATTTGTTTAGCTCATTTATATGAAAATCAACATGCAGACTTCAAAGCCTGGTTCCATACCTTTGAATCACCTTTGAAAGAATGGGGACATCATGAAAACCAGAAAAACAGCAGCTGTACATGTTATTATCAGTCCACTTACAGAAAAATGACAGAACTCTTCAATTGAAGTAATAAACTTAAAGATAACTGCTCTTATCAGCAGCTGAGGGGACAGATACATCAGTTACTGCTGATTGGTTTAGACCAAACGGCTCAGAAAATGGCCAGCGTCAACACAGTGTCAAAATGATGAAAAGGCAATTCAGTCTCATTATCAGGCTACCTGACACTTCCTGCAGATATATGATCTGTTGTCAACTTTTAGGCAATTTCATTTGAGTCAACGTTTGGTGATCATGTTGTGCAGCTAACAGCAGGGACTCTTCTGAAAAATCTCCCTGTTGTTGAGTTCCAGGAGGCTTTGATTTTAGAGTCACCTGCTCAATGAATGCTGCAGAAAATGGCCAAATTTCATCATTGTCATTATGACATCTATGTTTGCTTGTTTAGAGTTTCCAGCAAAAGAGCTTTACAGGAACAAACACCATTTTATAGCACGTGCTCTTAAAGGTTCAGTGTGTAGATTTACATGGATATAGTGGCAGAATATGGCAGAAATGGAATATACTGTAGTATCCATAAGTACGTGTATAATCACCTGAAAATATCATATTGTACTTTTGTTACCTTAGAATGAGCCCTTTAATCTACAGGGGGTGTGCGGAAGCTGCCATGTTGCACCGCCATGTTTCTACAGTAGCTCAGAATGGACAGATCAAATACCGGCTTTAGATACAGTACAGCCTTTCACTTTTTGCATGAGTTTCGCGGCCACTGTCGGTTCTCCTGAGATGAGGTGTCTGCAATCTGCAAACGTCTGCACACTGGTCCATTAATTGTTTTATCACATGACGATACTGTGCATTTCCGTTCACCTGTCTTTATTGCCATTTTCAATTTGTGCAGGAAAAAATGAGTGGAAATGATGGAAATTTAAAAAAAAAAACTTTTAAAAAACTTAATATTACCTTAAAATTTTTATTCTTGCCTCGGGTGGAAAAGCTGGTGTATCAATAGAAGCAAAATGCAACAAAGTGCAATGGAAACTTAGTGAATAAACTGTAATGCACATGAAGCATTTAACTAAAACCTCCACTGAAGAAACAAAATCATCAGATTTATGTGGAGTGAAAAGAAGACTGCAGATTTTCTGGAAATTTGGTTCAAATTTGCGCTACACTTGGATCGGAACTTGATGACAGGTGACCACCAAGGAAGTGCACCAAGAAGCCAATTTGACATAGTGGTCAAACCGTGTTATTACAACTCACATAATGCACACTACTCCAAAAAGACTTTTCCCATATGCTTACATTGTGAAAAAAGTGGCTGTAAAACAGAGGACTAATTTTTTTTAAGCGTCACAACCCTCGCAAAATAATTCATTTCACAACCACAGTTTGAGCCATTCGGTCCGATAACATTTGAAAAATCTTGGAGAGCTGCATGATTACGTCACTTCAACCCCCATTCATGTTACCAGAGCACTAAACCGGAAGTTAACTGCTTCCGCTGGTGTAACACAAAGATGCAAATGTGGTTTCATTGACACTTCACACTTGATATGAGCGGGGGGAAAAATTAGCAATCTAGTGACCTAATTTTCATGAAAATTGTGTTGCATGAGACTATTTTTGAATTGCTTCATGTAACTTTCAAGTTGCGTGGAAATTATGTGTCATGCAATTTGCAGCCTGCAACTGGTTACGATAAAGTTTCATCACGCAGTCTCTCTAAGTCTCTGGTATGCATTCGTACGTGTGATTTCTTTACAGTGAGAAGTGGCTGTTTTGGCTTCATGTGCCACTGAGCAACTTTCATAGGAAAGAACAGAGCCCACCTCCAATGCTTTATTCAGTCCTGCTTTATACATCCGTGTGGTCCACTCTGTTCCTCGACAGTGAGCCCTGAGTCAGACGGAGTCCAAATTATATTTATTCTCTGGGCGTGAAAGGTCCTCTTAGATTACAGTGGCTCTCGGGCCTGTGTGTGAATATGTCAAATACTCAAGCGTGCTCTCTATCATCATCAAAATGAATGTATGCACATTGTGTCTGCGCCTCTGCAAGCTGATTTTCATTGAAATGAACTGAAACTAATGGCTGCCTGGAAGGAAGAGAATTCATCTCAAAAACTAATGGGGATTTAGAAAATGATCAGCTGTACTGAAGCTCAAAAGTCTTGTATTTGGTGAGCTAAAATATGAAATGGCAGTTTGGTCCAGTTTATGTGAGTAATTTGATGACCATCACGTCGCCATCAGCATGTCTAAAGCAGTGCTGATTAAATCAGTCACTGGATGCTGTTTCCCTGCAGCTGTCAAAACTTGCTTTGAAGGATTCTGGTCATCCGAATGGACATTTTTGTCTTTCAGTTCCGTGTCATTGGTCAACACATCTTGTGTTTTGAAATACACAAGCTCTTTCCATTCTTGAGATGTTATAAACACCAGTGAACAGTCTCTGGATACCACAGCATGTTGAGCATTTTATTTATCACACTTCATTTGCCCTTAAGAATTTTTGTTGCCGTTGAGATAAATTAGATATCCTACGTGCCTTTACTTTTCACCTAAGCGTTATTTTTTTCTTTATTCACATTATTTGAAGTCTTTGTGAAACGCTAAAATGTGCTCTGTGTTATGTTAATTTGTTCCTCCTGCACAGCCGACGAGCAGGGAACAGATGAGACGCTCTGTTCTGCTGAGGATTTTTCCCAAAAGCGCTTTTTAAACAGAGAGACCTGAAAAGAAAACTGCTTCTTTTACTTCAGCGGCACAGATGCAACATTTTTCAGCAGATGTCTGGAAACTGACACATCAGACGTGCTAAATGTAGTGATGACAAGGATCTTTCTGGGCCTGAAACATCGCAGAGCGGATCCACAAACCTGCCAGCGTATCCATCAGAATGTCTCTGAGCTCAATTCCCAACCAGCTCTCAGTTACACACACTGTTATAAACATCCATCCTCAGTCAGCCAGTCACTGAAACAAGTTGATTTGGACGTGGCTGAAGCACTGCCAGATGTGTTCAGAGAAAGTAACACTTTCTCTAAATGTCATGTCTATAATGCATTATAAGCACATTCATGAGACATTATAAATAATTAATAAGGTTGGATAAATCTCTCTGAAACTTGTTTTAAGTTGTAAATGTTTATAATCATGCATAACAACCTATATCAAGGTTTATAAAGTGTTATAAGTGGTCAATGTTATTATAAGTTCAGCATTCATAATGCTTTATACCTCCATGCCAAAGTGTTTGAAAGAAGAATCTGAGTCCTGTGTTTCATAACAGATTATAAAGTATACATTTCTGAAATGCAATAATGTATTATAAACATCTGTAAGACCTTACCCTATGTGAGCTTTAAGTAAAGTTACAGCACTGTTTAAGGTTATTAGGAATTTTATGATGTTTATAAAACATTATTCTTTTACAATAACTCAGAGTCTGTTTTGAGATGTTAGAGTCTCTCTCTCTGTGTCTTTATAACAGGCTAAAGTCATGATAAATGTGCTGTGTAACCCTGGACTCAGATTCTTCTTTCAAACACTGTTGTCACTTTGGCGTGGTGCTATAAGGCATTATGAATTCTGAACTTATAATTTGTCACACCTATACTACTTTATAAGCCTTGTTATAAGTTGTCATGCATGATTGTAAATATGTATTGAGTTTTATAAGGCCTTACAAATGCATTATAATACATAATATAATGTATGTTCTTATAATGCATTATTGGCATAACCTTCATAAAATGTGTTACTAAAATAAGATTAGTTTCTTAATAAGTTTATAAGGCCTTATAAATGCATTTCGATGTCTCTTGAATGTGCTTATAATGCATCACAGACATGACTTTCATGAAAGGTGTTTATAAAATAAGATTTAGTTTCTCAGTGAGTGTTTAAGGCCTTATGAATGCATTCTAATGTCTTATGAATGTGCTTATAATGCATGGTAGGCATGACCTTCATAAAAAGTGAAAAAAGGATGAAAAGGTTATTAACTAGAAACTGAAACTGAGACATATTCTGCTTATTCACTAAAAGCCAGCAGGACTTTGGATTCATGTTTCTGTGTGGACATGAAGCAGGTTGTATCTGTGCCACTGATTGCATTTCTTAGCAGATCTTATAGGAAGGACATCTTTCACGTCATTTTTGATTATGACATTTCTTCGCCACACAGTTGCAGGGAAGTAACATTAATCTACATCATCTGTGTTGGTATGTAAACTGCTGAACACAAGTCAAGAGCAGCCCAGAGCAGATGGGCAGCTCTCTACCTGCTTTCCATCACTGTGTATCAGACTCATTTACCCTGTGGCAGATTGTGCGAGTGTTTCTGCATATTGTAGGCCATTCATTAAATATGATTTATTACTCATGTTGCTGCAAATCATTTTCCAAGTCATTCAGAGTGTTTCAGTTTTTTCCTTTCACGCAGCCACTCATTCCTAGTGTGAATATTAACTTTTAAAGGCTTGTAGGAATCAAGAGATAAGTTGATTAGTCGACCAACAGAGAATTCTGGGAAACTATTCTGATAATTGGATATTTGCTGCCTTTCTACACATTTTTGGGTTTTCAACTGTTGATTACTGGCAAGCGATTTAAATCCAGTTTTCTGCAGTTCTCTGGCATTTTATAGGCACAGTAAATTACATACTAATCATTAATTTTAAAAAAAATCTAATCTAAATTTGCAGCTTGATGTGGCTGTGTTATGGCTCTACAGTAGAAAATCAATTTGAACTTACTCCCCACCATCATTTCTGGAGGTGCCCCTCTAGTGTTATGTTTTCATGTGCTGTCAAAGTCAGGTGACGTAGTATAAAGAGCAAGGTCATCTGCGTATGGGGTGGATGGATGGGTCAAACAAACACAGGACTTTCATCCAGGGGTCCACGGTTTGTGACCTGGGTGAAACCAGAAGTCAACGCTGATTTGCTTTTGACTTACGTATGTTATGCTATGCAACATATGTAAGCAGCATTATGTGACATGCGTAAGTTGTATCATGTACTTTTAAGTTACATGAAGTTACAATACACTTAAGTTGTGGAAGTTACATTACGTATGTTAACTTGCATAATTAGCGTACTTATTTTAAAACAAACAATAATCTTTTCAGAAGTCAAACCAAGTAGTTTTTGTGCCTTTATTTTGAAAGTCTACCCTGACATTTCCTTTTTATTATTGATAATTTGGCTACGGAGCCCTGGACATGCAAAACTGAAGCTAGAGGGGTAGTTTGAAGTGTATGGCCATATTTGATGAGTTGGAAGTGAGACTGTGTTGACACAACAGTGACGAAACTCAGTTTAAATCTTAATTTTGACAGAAACGGCTGCTTGAAAGGAAGTGAATTCACCTGAAAGCTGATGGAATGATTGGGAAAATGTAAAGTACCAGCATGTGATTTGAATTTTCTACTTTGAGAAAGAATGACCATCCTCCAAAACACAAAAATATCCAGTTTCATTTAGTCAGCTGTGAAGTAAAAGTTGGCCCTCGATGCAGGAAACTAAAAGGGAACAAGAAGGAACCAAAAGAGACTTTTGTTTCATTTTGACGCTTTTTTCTTTTTCGTCAAACTTTACACACCGAATCTCAAACCAAACTTCTCGTCTCAGTCTTGATACAAAGACTTCCCCTCAACAGTCTGACCCCGGCCTCCATCAGCCACATGTTAGGGGTGTTCTTTTTTTGTTGTTGTTGTTTTTTCTCGTTGGCTCTACATGTGTATTTTACTGTGGAGAAAAGCGTCGCTGCAGCAGAACTACATTACAGAATGCTGCTTTTTTACAGTGTACAGTTCCACTAGAGTAGTAGTAACTTTTTATAATCAAATTTAATATATTATTATTATTATTGTTATTATTATTATTATTACTTTATTTCGAGTGCTCTTTAAAACTATTATTTATAACCATGTGATATTTCTGCAAATGTAAATTTAGTTTAGCAAAGAACAAAATGAAAAAAGGACTGAAGCGCCGTTGTTTCTTTCTTTTCATTTATTGCCTTAAAAGGTTTCAGTATTTTTTTAAACACTATTGTAGAAAAGTTATTTACATTTCTTAACGAAACATTTCAGTGGTTTGTCACCAGATTGGGTCACTCTGAGGACACACAGTCACCACCACTTCTTTTTAAAATATCTTTTCAGTCTAAAATCTGTAGATTTATCACATCTATGCAGTTATCCTTTATAACTATAAGCTGTATATAATGACAGGGTCTGTGATGTTTGGAAGCCAGGAGTACCCACCACCTGGAGGCAGGAAGTTCTAATTTGGGCAAAGAGGGCGGTGCCTGGGTGGAGCTTAGGTGTAGTTCATTTTAGTAGAATCTTTTTCAAGATAGATATTCAACTTTTAGTCATTGTTTCATTTGTCAGAGGTAACGCAGTTGAGTGCAGTGACTGTTTTGGAAACTTTTTAAAAGCAAGAGTTCACAGTTTGTCAAGAAAATTGTCTTGACCAGCTTTAAAAAAATTATTTTGTCACAAGACGTGATCAGTTCTGATGTAAGCAGTAGAGTTAGAACAGTGCTACATTATGAAATTTTACAAATCTGATATGAATATATAAAGAAAGTTGGCCAGTTTATAATTAAAAATCCCACACAATTAGTTCCAAGATATGTACTGGTTGGGACACTTTAAGCCCCACCCCTTTCCCCCTGTTTGCTCCAGTAACACTTGCACAGACACTCGGTCAACTCTCTCCTTTCCTGTTTCCTGAACTTTTAAAAGCTATGCTAGATATGTAAAATGCTAGCTTGCTAACTAGCTAGCTAATCTACCAATCAATAATCATCTAATCAATCATTAGCTATCTTATTAGCTAGAGCTTTGCTTGCTTACTAACTAGCTATCTAATCTACATCAGTCACTAGTTACATCCCATGGTGAATGTTTGCAGAACACTTGGTAATTGGCAAGCTAATCTGCATCAATCTGTAGCTAGCTAGTTAGCTAGCATGTTGCTTACATCAGCTAACTTAAAATGTGTCTATATATGTCACTTTTACAGGTCCTACCGGAACATCTTTCAATCTTTTCAGTTTCAAAATTTGGTTTTCTTTTCAACATAGTCAAGCCTAGCACATACCTAAGTTCAGGAAACAGGAAAGGAGAGAGTTATCCAAGGTTCCACCAAGTAACAAGCATGCTCCACTGTAATTGAACCCCCCGAGAAAAAAGGGGGCAGGGCTTAGGAAGGATTAATTGAAAAACAAACAAAAGTAGATGCTATTTTACATGACCTCAAACATATCATTTCTGCATTGGCATTTCTTGCCACTTATCTGCAGATGTATGGAACTAATAATTTAATATTGGCTAGTAATATCAGTCAAGCTCTCACTGGCACATGTGACTTGTGGACAGGGTGGACTATCTTTGCTTCCTTTAAAAAAAGAGGGAAGATTATAATAAGATCTCAGCTGTCTGAGCATCCTTGAATGCACCACCATGGAAGGTCCTTCAAACAGTCCCTGCTCTCACTTGCATTACAGGAATGTCTTTGACCAAGGAACTGAAGTGAAATAGCTGCCTGCAAGGTAGGAAGTCAACGTAAAGAGTGATGCTAGTCTTTGGAAAAAGCTCTGCAGGAAAATGAAGTAAACGTGATCTGTAGTTAATGGGCTAAACCATGCTGGAACACACCAGGAAAGTCCTTTAAAAACACCTTGTCCTCGTATCTGTAAAGACTCGTCCTGTGGTGACTGTGTGAAACTCAGAAACACCAGCCCGACCTGATAAGGTGGAAACCGGGGAGGCTCTGCTCCCGCATTTCAAAGGGAAACTCGACTTCATTAACTTCTTTCTTTGGGCGCTTCACTCCTGTGTGGGAACCATTGAGGATCAAAAAAGGGACAAATTACACGGTCAAAAAAAGACTATGTGAAGTTGGTCAGGGATGTGCTGACTTTGAAAGTGGCCTGGTGTTGGTGTGAAATCGACTCTGTCAGCTCAGGCGCAGACAGTTTCAGGCCGACGGCTTACAAAAAGAAAATAATGGGGTAGGAAAAAAAACTAAAAAATGATTTGGACCTCATCTCATCGGGGTGAAAGGGGCCAAATTAAAACTGCCCTTATCTCCTCTCACACAGACAATTACTTCATTTCCAGAACATCATTGTTCGACAGAGGAGCCGACAGATGGACAGCTCTGAGTAAATACAGTCTGACTCCATCCTTTAAAAAAAAAAAAGTCCAATCCTAGAGTCATTATAACCAAATTAGCTTAGTGACTGCAATATTTAAGAGTGTGCATTTTGTTCATTTGAGTGAAGGAGAGAAAAGATGATGATGATGATGATGATGGTGATGAAGAAGATGATGATGATGATGTATCTCAGATGAAGTAAAGCGAAGTTTCTATCCACAATGTTGTATACAATTGCTGGTTTTGTAATGCACTGTAGAACAGTCCCATGGTCCTTTTTTATAGAAATGTTATTTCAATGGTGCATTCTTTTTGTTTGATAAATAAAGTTTTGATACAAAAGCAAACCTCTGTTTGATTAGTATTTATGTGTCACATTTTTCATCAGGGTTACTGGGTGGGGGTCATGGGAGTTTGACCACCTGGTCTATATGTGTTTTGTGGTTTTGGAGGAGGCCCACAACCGTGTGGTCTTGTGGGAATATGGGGTGTCAGGGCTGTTGCTATGGGCCTTTCGGTCCTTGTTTAACCAAAGTGAGAGCTGTGTCCGTATTCTTGGCACAAAGTCAAACACGTTCTTAGTGGGTGGTCTTTGTGATCTTCACAGACAGGATCTCAAGGCAGAGTCTGGGTGAGGAGAGTGGGCCTCTGAATTGTGCCACTGCTTTTTGCAGATGATGTGGTTCTGTTGGCCTCCTCAGACCGTGAACTCCAGCATGCACCGGGGCGATCTGCAGCAGAGCGTGAAGCGACCGGGATGAGAGCCGGCACCTCCAAGTCTGAGGCCATGTTTCTCTGCCGGAAAACAGTGCATTTCTCCCTCCAGTTTGGGAGTGAGCCGCTGCTCCACGTGACGGAGAATCTTGGGGTCTTGTTCAGAGTGTGAGATCGACAGGGCAGATTTGTGCAGCGTCAGCAGTGATGTGGGCGTTGCACGGGACGGTCATGGTAAAGAGGGAGCTGAGCCAGATGACAAAGCTTTCAGTTTACCAGTCGATCTATGTTCTGACCCTCACCTATGGATAGATGGATGGATTTTTCATCTGATAAATGTACTGGGTGTCACCGGGGTCAGTAATGTGTGTGCATGTGAAATAACGGGGTAGGGACACTTGAATTCAGTGGAAAACACTGTGATGTCCCCCCGAGGCTGCAGAATTCATTGCACACAACACAAGAAACACCAGACTTATGATTTAGCTGGTCTTATACCTCATTTCCATTGCCGTTGGACAGTCGTTGCTGGAGACATTATGTTTTTGGGTTGTTTGTCTTTCCATCTAGACATACGTCCATGCCAATCTTGTCAACATGATATTTCAAGATCACCTTGAGGGAATTTCTTCAAACTTGGTACAAATGTTCACCCAGGCACAAGGATGAACATACTAAATTTTGGTGGTCAGTGTTTAAGGTAATTGTAACCGCATGTCTTTCCCTTTCTCGTCAGCAAAATATTTAAGCAGTGCCTTGAGGAAATTTCATTAGATCTGGTGCCAACGTTCACTTGAACTCAAGGATTACTTGATTAGATTTTCGTGGTCAAATGTGACTTTGGAACAACTTTGGAAAGGAACAATTTCTTCGAATTTGGTATGAACGTCCATTTGGATTAAAGGACAATCTGATTAGAATTCTGTAGTCAAAGGTCATCGTGACCTCATAAAACACGTTTGACCATAACCCAAGAATTCTTATGCTAATTATTACAGAATTTCACACAATGTCTAAAAGGATAAAATGATGATGACATTTTCAATGCAGAAAGTCAAAGGTCAGCTTCATTGTGACATCTTAATGTTCAGCTCTCTATCAGTCCTCTGTACTTCTTTGTCAAACTGACAAACTACACATGTGAATATGGTGAGAAATTCCATTTTGCCAAAACCTCCCCCTTATACCTTTTATTAAATTCCTTTGAAATCCTTTTAAAGTCTTAACAACATGTATTATATGAGTCTGAACACACATAGATGTATTTCTGACACTGGTTTTGCTATTAGAACCACCCTGAAAAAAGTGGAGTGAAAACACTGCAGACCAGACTGTTTAGCTGTCTGTGGTCTGATGTAGGATTTCACAAAATCTCCTTTTTTCCCCTCATCAGTCTTTGGTCTTGCTGCCTTCAGTAGATTTTGATATTTCTATGAAAACAGACATTTTGTACACAACCTCTACTACATGACAAACTCAGTCGATTAAATTATATCATCCACCGATTTCTGTAAATTCTCTAATTAAAACACTCAAATAATGGCCAAGTCTCAAATAAAGGCCCAGTAAAACACATTGAGGAGGGTGAAATCACCTGTTGTATAGGGACATACACAGTGAAGTCAGTACAATATGGGTGCCCCTGTAGCTCAGTTGGTGGATGGTACACCCTATGTGCTGAGGCTGGTGGCCGTGGGTTTGGTCCTGGGCTCTGTCCCTTTGCTGCATGTCATTCCCTCTTTCTCTCCCCCCTTTCCTTTCTTCATTTAGGCTATCTCTATCAAATAAAGGTCTGAAAAGCCCAGGAAATACTTACAAAGAATAAAAAAGAAGTCATTACAATGTGCTTTTCCATGGCAATAATTCTATCAGTACAACATGTCATGTCTGGGTCGCACTCCCCACTTTGCTGCTCTCAGGTTTCCTTTTTAATGCAAATTCTGTTTTTATTCCCTAATTATTTCCATAGTGCCATTTAATTTTGCAGTTGTTAAATTACTGTCACTGATACTCAACACTTTGTGCAGATATTTGACACTAAAAGCCTACCAGCGGCTCGGAGGGAATAATCCCTCCTGTTTCTGAGCAATGGAAGCAACGCAAATTAATTAGTGAATGAAGTGTTTGTATGGAAAAGAGAGAGAGAGCAGCAGAGAGGTGTTGTTGCACTCATTGCATTGGTACTGTGTAAGAGTATATTATATAGAATTTATGTTACAGGTAAACATAAAGAAGGTGTTAAGTTTGTATCAAAAGCCTTTTTCTGACATAAGCTTTGATGGAAAGGTTTGGCATTTTAGGAAATACACTCATTCATTTTCTTGCCAAGAGTTAGATGAGAAGATTGATACTTCTGTCATTTCTGAAAAAAAGTTAAGCATTTATGGTGAAAAAGTTTCTATTCCTGGTTTAGATTAACATTATTTTGTTGTACAACTACTACAACTCTGTTATAAAAACACACAGGGAACTATTTAACTATTTGAAGGCACAGTGAGGCCTAATAATTTTTTATTATGTAGGACAGCCTATATGGCACTTCATCACATTATCTGGAGGGGCATCCTAGAGGGCATATTGTCACATTTTGTTGTCCCCTTGTCCCCCCTTGAATCCACCAGTGCATATATATGTATGCTAAATATGAAGGTACAGGCAGCAGCCAGTGAGTGAGTAATGAGTGGTAACAATTTATATTTATTCCATTTGTACAAGCAATTTGTGCTTTTGGGAGTAGTTTTAATGTAGCATACTTTTTTACTCTTACTTGAGATCTAATTTAGATTTCTGTTTCTCTGTTATATTTGTGTAACCTCAGGGTAAAAGCATAGCTTTCTCCTATTAGTGAATAGTTCACATTATTACAAAACACACAAGTATGCCCCAGTTTGCAGATTAGCAATCATACATTTGACATTGACAGGCTGTTAAGTTAGTCTGATGAGGGTATCTAGACATTAAAAAGGGGGAGGATGTAACCCCCTGGGTTATTTTGTTCACAAGCCCAGGCCATTTCCTTGTTTTATTAGTATAGCCATATGATGGATAAGACTGTGTTAAATGTCTATTTGCTTTGAGAGCATTGTAATTTACTATGACAGTGAATGCGCCATAGGAAGTTTGTTTGCAAGGTACAGTGTTTGTACTTGCTGAGGTGTTAAAATCTAACCTGCTAATTTGTATCACTGCTGTTTGTTTGAGTCTAGTTGAGTTCTAATTAGTCAGTCAAGAGGCAACATCAAGTTCCTTGGTTTCTGATTGGTTAGGGGCAACAACGTCAGAGTATGGGCAAAGAGGGGGTGTCAGAGCGGATCATTTTATGCCGCCCAGCAGTCTCCTGGGTAGAGGACGGAAAAAGCGCCGATATTCAGCTCATCTACAGGAACGGTATTGCCGTCTATAAACTCATACGCTATAAACTCTATAAACTCAGTCATATTGAAGTTGTGAGACACTGTTTGTTTCTGCCACTGCTTTTGTGAGTCACATGCAGTGTCTTCAGACTGTCAGTGTGAGACTGCAGCTAATGTTAAGCTAACAGCTACGCCAAAGATACTCTGCTAATGTCGACCTAGCGCGTGTCATCCTTGGACTTCATGAGCTTTGATGCTAACAGTCACGCTTCGTATGTTGTCTGTCAATGTCATTAGCTTCTGTACTGCCCGTTAGCCAGCACCCTAGTGGATAAAAGCCCGACGACGGACGTGAAGAAACCAGACAGCGCACTGTGTGACCAGCTAAAGTCCAGCTGCACCTCTGGCAACGGGGGAGGAGAAGCTGTTGTTCACCATTGCTGAGTATTGGTGTGAGCCTTCACTGGAGTAAGGGCCGCTTTTTCGGAGGCTTGAGCACGGAGGTAAACGGGACTATGGAGGGTGAGTAACCCGCTTCCCGGTCACATTCTGCGGCTATCATCTTATCGGTGTCCTAGTGCACAGTGTCAACAATCAGGTCTGCGATGGGTTTAAATTAAACATGTGTAATAGAGTGTCTTCCCAGAAATGTTGTATGTGTATTTTTGTATGGTTGAATATTGTTTAGTAACAGTAACAGTTGATTGTGGTTTTCAAGCACATTTGTTGTATTGAGTAACAAGGTTAATTTATGTTTTAAGTGTTTAAGGTGCTTTAAAAACATATCTGCGCTAGCTTTGCAGTATTCCACTGAAGTTGAATAGAGTCCTTAACTCAAGAGAGGAAAGGGTAAAAAATACAACTGGTGTTTTCGTTTATTGGGTATTTGTTTGAAAGGTATATTGTTATATTTCACTTTTATATTTGTTTAGACCTGCTTTGGGTTTAATAATAAACCTTTATACCTTTGATATTTTAAAACCTTAACACTGTTTCCTGGCTATTCATTTTCATTACTCAGACATTTAAAGGTAGAGTTTTTGCTTCAAATTAATTTAAAAGTACTTGTATATTAAAATGTGCTAATATAATTTAAAGGCGCTCAATCCTTTATTTAAAGGTGCTAACAGAGAATCTAAAAGTGCTCATAGTGAGTTTAAAGGTACTGTTAGCAAGGTTTAAAGTAGTCATAAGGATGTTAAAGATAGTCAAGGGTGGGCAGTATGGCCCGAAAATTATATCACAATATTTTTGGCTATTCTGTGATAATGATTTTCTTGACAGTCAGACAGATTACAGAAAAATAGCTTTGGTTTAAATCTCACAATAGTTGTTGAGCTGTCCATGTGGGATTTTTGGCTCTCCTTGTGCTCAACCAGGTGTTTCTGCTTGAGGTAGTGTTTTGGTTTTTCTTGTATTGCCCCCTGTTGCTGTTACAGTCTTCTCGTGTACTTCTTAGATATTACTGTGGTTTATTGTACATCTGATCTTTTGTAATCAAGCTACTTCCACAATACATAAGTCACTTCCCTTTGTTGAACTAACTCTGTCTCCATAATATTGCCAAAATCACAATATTAATTACTTTTATCATGAAATATATATAAATATCGATATTTCTTCAATGAAACAATATGGCACACCCCTCTCATAACATGTTTAAAGGTACATCGTACCTGAGACAGCAGTTTGAGTCTTTATTCTTTAGACAGACACACAGTCAATACACATACATACAGTACAGTAGTTTTACTCTATTGAGTGTAGGTAAATAAATCTACGGCAGTGTTCATAAGGCTAGTAGACCAGACCAGTGTTAGATTTGGATATATTCACTACTACTTTTGTTTAAGAGGCTGCTGGTCTGCACTGCTGCAGCCCTGCCCCTCATGTGTAAGGTTTGTGGCAAAGACTGGAACCCAAATACACAACAGAGAGAAAACATTCTTGTTGACTTTCATAAAACCAGGTGAGCAGATCAGTTGAGACAGGCATACTTAACCAGGCAGGGGGCAAGCAAGAAATCATCGATCTGAGAAAGAGGAAGGTAGGCTAAGGCAGGGAGAAAAAACAAGTCTGGAAAGTTAGGCCAGATATAAACTTGACAATTTAGCATGCTGCTGGGCTGAGGAGGAAAATGAGAAGCAGGTGAGGAAGGTCAGGTGGTGGAAATGACAGGAAAGGGGTTATTGCAGGGCAAGATGGAGTTGCTGCATCTGGAATGACATAGAGTCAGTATATGGGAGTGAACCAGAGCTAGCAACAGAATGATTGTTAGGAACTAGCTAGAGTTGTGAGATAATGACTATGTTCATCCCAGATTAATGGATTAAGCTTCAGTGAGAGATTCGAAACGGACTATTTCAGACAAAGTGACAACTCTGCAGCAAATTTCAATATTATACTGTTTTTACACCAAAACTAGCACTTGTTAAAACATAGCTAGACCTGCTAAGGTCTGTGATTGACCCCTTTCCAACTGCTAGGAGATGCATGTGCCTTGTTGTGTTGTCTGATATATGGTGAAAAACCAAGATGGAGCTCATGTCTGTGGAGGAGAGTTGTAGAAAGGCGTTTTTAAGTGTGTGTTCAGCTCTCAGTACTTTTGTAGCCTCTAACTCAATCTCTGCGGTTTGATGATTAGTGATTCTCTCCTGTTTGTCCTGTCACTCTGTGTAATTCCAGGTATTTTACTGTTCCACGTTAGCTTTCAGCTGATAGGAGTCATGTTAAAGTGATATTCCACTTTCTCAGAATAAGCCACTCAGTACACACCACACAAGCAGGATGGAGACATTTTGTGTTTGTTTTGTGTTCTATTTTTAACTTTAATCCGTGGTCACCATTCACTGCCATTGTACTGGATGAGGCTGCTACCCTGTTTCTCCTAAAACTCCAGGATTGTTTGGTGAACTGAAGACCTTCACCCATA